>ML778532.1:464815-475270 GCA_009831015.1 Picea engelmannii
CGATCAAAGGATATTGTTGATCATGTGAAGATCAATAAAAGATAGGCGCAATAAGCATGATGACAGTATCGGCAGTTCAGATAATGATCAAAATGTGACCTCGAAAGGAGAAATTTTCATGCTTACAATTGTGAAGACTTAGCCAAGACAAGTGTTCGAAAAGGCGCAAAGAATAAGGGCGTCATTCATTTGAAATTTGCGACGGAAAATCAATGTTTGTGAAACATTGGTGTAGGCAGCTTATGAGGTAATGGAAAATGTTAATTGGCTTCCAACATGGAGGAGGCCTCCAAATGCTCTGAAACTCTCCAAGAATATAGATCGGGCTATGAGAATCTCATGGGAGAAGTTTCAGGCTCAGATCTCAAGCAGATCTCCCTAGATCTGAGTTTTACTGAATCATAGGACGTCCCCTATGGCTCCACGATGTCCCAATCTACAGACAAATGTAGAATGATGATAACCCTCCAGAAAATCCCTCAAACTGATGGTCCTGCCCCTACAAACAAAACCCAACTGTCGGAATGGCCCCAGGCCCTCAGGATAAGCTGGATCGAACCTCCCTCGATAAGATGGCCCTGAGACTAGAATGGTGTGGAGGAGTCTTTCATCCCCGAGACCAAGTTGTGGAACAAGGTGAGTGGATATTTCACCACTGAGTTTCTCACAAGGGTTTGTACAGCAAAACCCCCAAACTAAATGCTCAAGAGCAATAACAAATGCTAATCCAAAACCAGAATGAATAATAGGTGCACCCCAGCCTCTTGATTATACTTTTCCTTCTAATTCTCTATTGAGTTAGGTTAACTCCCATGGTTAATCTTTTATTCTTCTGTTGAGTTATCTTTTACTCCTTTATCCTTTTCCTTTCTTAATTCGACTTAAAAATATAACTTTTAACTTCTTGACTTTTCCCCCCTCAGTGTGAGACTATGACCTAGTGGGGGTGCCCAGGCCACTGAGTCTCCTCATCACCTCTCTAAGAGGTGGGGGACATTACAATTTCTTACAAGAGTTCTCATTGCAGGTGTATGTGAATGTGGAGTCAACTTTCCACCATGCATGGCTTGCTCATCTCCATCATCATCTTCATGAGATATTTTAGCTCCCCGTGAAACAATTTTATCAATGCTACCACCCCAAGCCTCTTCTTCTTTGAACTCAACATCTTTGTTGATAACATATTTATTGGTGATGGGATTATAAAGTATATATGCCTTAGAATCCTCACTATATCCAACAAAGATACATTTCTCACTTTTGTCATCCAACTTTCTCCTCATCTGTTCAGGTACATGTGCATAAGAAACACACCCAAAAATCCTCAAATGAGATATGTTGTTATTCTTAACACTCCAAGATTATTGGGGAACTTGGTTCTTTACACTCTTAGTTGGACTTTTGTTTAGAATATATACTGAAAAAATGACTGCATCACCCCAATATTCATTTGGAATATGATTCTCCTTCAACATACTTTGAGCCATATTCATAATGGTTCAATTCTTCCTTTTAGCTACTTCATTATGTTGTGGAGTATATTGAGTAGTAAATTGTCTCTTGATTCCACGATACCAACAAAACTCCATGAAATCAGTTAGCATATACTCACCTCCTCTGTTTGATCTCAAGAATTTAATATATTTTCCACTCTCCTTTTCAACCATAACTTTAAACCTCTTAAATATATCAAAAGCTTCATACTTCTACTTCAACGTCTTTTCCCAAGTTTTTCGACTGAAATCATCAATAAAAGTCATAAAATAGACATTACCGGTCAATGAATCTGTGTGTATTGGTCCACATAAATCTGTGTGAACAAGTTCCAATGGACCTTTAGCCCTATACGACACTCCATAAATAAATTTTTCCTTGTGATGTTTTGTAAGTATGCAACTCTCACATGAATTAGATGGTTGTTGAATATTGAGCAAGCCCTTTACCATTTGCTTCCTCTTCAACAAATCTAGACCTCCAAAATGTAAATGGCCATATCTCAAATTCCATAACCATGACTCATCCAAACCTTTAGATTTACAAGAATTCAAAGAGTTAGTCAGATCATTTCTCATAATAAGTGGAAACATTTTATTCTTTGTCATCTCTACTCTAGAAATCAACTGCTTACTTGGATACTTATCATAAATTGTACATACCTTGTTCTTGAAGAACACTCTGTACATTTTATCTATCAGTTGTTCAACACTTAACATATTGCATTTCATACCAAGTACATAATAAACATCATCTATTTTTCTTCTTTCATCATTCTTAGTATAAACAAGAATCACACCTTTACCATTAACTCTTACCTTACAGTCATTACCCAACTTTACTTCAGACTGAATATTGGTATCTAAACTGGAAAACAAGATTTTATTTCCAATCATGTGATTGCTACATCTGCTATCCAAAAACCAAACATCATTTGAACTTTCATGGGTGACATTACAAGTCAGAAACACAGGTTTCTGATCATCCTCCGACTCCTCTGTCATGTGTGTTGACTACTTTCCATCATCTACTTGCTTCTTCCAACACTTGTTAGCATAATGTCCGAATTTATTACAATAGCATTGTACCTCAGATTTATCATACCTCTGATTTCCTTGATGCTAGAATCTTTTGCTACTCCCCCTTAAACTAGGAGGATTTTGTTGAGTTTTCTCCTCAGATTTTGAATCATTTTTGTTGTCTTTTTTACCAACAAATCGACCTCCTCTTCCTCTTCTACTAGACCTTCCTTTGACTCTGCCTCTAGTAACATGCATCTAGGATTTGAAGGAATTATCTAATGAATTATCATATCTAAACATCTTGGATTCATGAGCAATCAGAGAACCAGTTAATTCATCAATATGCATAAGACTAATATATTTAAATTCTTCTATGGGTACAACTACAAAGGTGAAGATCTGAGAACTTTCTCAACTAATATCTTGTCTGAGAGGTCTTCACCATACTGCCTTAGTTGATTCACAACATTCATTAATTGAGTCATGAAACTATCAACTGACTTGTTGTCCTTCATCTTCAAATTTTCAAAGTCTCTTCTCAAATTATGAACCCTGACAGTCTTCACCTTGGATACACCTTGATAGCTAGTTTCAAGAATGTCCCAAGCTTTCTTTGAAGACACTGCACTTGAAACCTTCAGAAATATGGTTTTAGTTATACCTTATTGAATAAGACCGAGGGCTTTGTTGTCTTTCTTTCTGTTCTCCTTCAACAAAATCTTCTCAACATTTTTCAGAGCCATTTTTGTTGCTTGGTTAACAGGCTCTGGATAACCAACAGTGACAAACTTCCAAAGATTTTGAGAATGTAGAATTGTTCTCATTATGATAAACCAAGAATCATAATTTCTTTCAGTCAAAACAAGAATCTATGGCTGAGCCAAATTATTGTTTGTAGTCATTTCAAATCAAATTCCAAATCATTATATTAAGTTACAACAAGGAACTAGAAATATTACTAGCTTTGATACCACAATTGAAGGATGCAGGGGAGTGCTTCAGAAAACAATGAACATCAACTACATGATTTTAAGAATTGTGTAACATCACCTGTAAGCTACATCCATGTGTTTAAGAAGCATGTTTCAACATAGCATCTGTAATCTATAGCCAAGTGTTTCAGCAATGAGTTTCAGTACGTGTTTAAGCAAATAATAAAAGACTATTACAACAAAAGAACTTAAGTGAATCAATCCTGCATCATATACTAAGATCAATACTTTGTTCTACAAAAACCTTTTCAACATGTGTTTTAGCAGAGTGTAAAATGGCTTTACAACAAAACAAAGTTATAACATAAAGAAGGGAATTATAACAACATACTCAAAACTCATATTCCAACAGTAAAATAACTTCAATGAAACATTTCCTGCAACAATAAATTCACCCAGTACTTTTGTACTAAAAACTTAATAAGATTCTACAGCAAAACACTGCACAGCATAAGAATTTAACTGAAGTTTTCAAACAAAAAACAGAGTATGCATGCTATAGAAAAATAAGTTTCTCTATAACAATCTTGAACATTATGAGTTTACAAACTCAAATTCAAACATAAATGAAGTATAAAATCTCCTATAATACCTCAAGGGCAAGCCCCGGTTGTAATTATGAATGTAACGATGTTTATAGGTTGGCGAGCCAAGTAATTCTAAGCTGGTAGGCTTATGTGTTTATTAGGCCAGAGAACCTAGATGTTAAGGCCAGGGGGCCTGATTTTGTATATGTAATTATGAAAATCATTAATAAAGTACATCGATGCGTGTAGATCGACCATGAAGAAAGAGTTATGGGGGACTAAGCTCCACTAGGTTGGGCAAGAGAGGAGACTAAGAGATTGATGAAAAGGGCTAAGCTTAAGAGCTTAAACCTAAGAGAATGGTGTGTACACTCTTGGGGTGGAACATGCATGTGGGGAATGAGAGTCTGTGAGTTGTGGGAGTAAGTGGCTCCTTGGAGGAAATCCTTCATGTTGTATTGTGCAACTTCCTGTTGTCCTTGCCTAGCCTAGGAATCCCTTGCCCGGTGAAGTTTATTCCAACTCGGGGGTGACCCACGTTGAGAGTGATGAGCAGCGTGGTCTAAGGTTGGGAGGTTCGTGGAAGGTATGCATGCATAATGTGTATTTACATTATGTGTATCTGTACATGCTATAATGATGGGTATTGCCTGTATATGTTGTTATGTCCCTTCCATAATAGGGACATTATGTTTCGAGCTATTTCCATTATTTGGGAGCTCGATTCCCAAAGCATTATTACATATTTTAACGTAAATTTTATTACCATGACGTTTTCATAGGATTCTGAAGCCGGGAGGGTGGTGTCGGGATGCAATCAGCCTCATTAATTGTTTTCCTCGGCCACTGGTTCGTTTCTCTACACTCATGCCTGCAACGCAACACTGAAACATGGCGTGGCCATCTGCATGTCCTATCCATGTGCCCTTGTATAAACAGTTTATACGCACCTCCTCCTTAGTTAAATGCTACTACCTCCTTAGTTAAAGATACTTGCAATTTACAAGCTCTTTTTTCTGCCCTTTGTTACACTGATTCTGTGGTAGCTCTAATTTTGCTGTAGCCATGCCGTTGTAGGAGGGTTTGTTTTGTTTGATCAATTGCAGGTGTTTCTTTGTGCTTAATGAATGCGTATGAATCTCCAATGGTTTTATTTTTCATTTCATTGCATGGATTAATCATGGTTTAGTTTTCAAGCTTCTCCTTGCTAGTTAGTCCCCTATATTTCATATCATATTTTCATGGATGCCTTGCAATGCGTTGGAATACCTATGCGGATAAAACCCACCTGGTTTTTCTAGTTTAGTTTCGTCCCTTTCCTTTATATTCTATAGGTACTACTTTGATTTGGAAATAAGTTTGCAATAACAATAGTCTCCTAGAAAATTGCACAGTATATTATTAATTCAGTTATAATATCTTTGATGGAGAATTCAAAATATGCCTCCCTCTGCTTGTCTACTGCCGCCCTGAAAGGTATATTCTCAACTACAAGTCATGGTCAGAAATTGTCCAAATCATCCATTTTCCTTGTTCCAATGCTTCTATATGTTGTGTTTTTGAAGTTTATTGTCAAGTCTACAGTGAATGCTTCTACAATTCATATAGAAGCCAAGCATTTGTCGAGGTCTCGTTCTGCTCAGTGCTCCATTCATTCCTTTTCTCTATCTCGATCCATGTTTTGTTCTAAGGACACTCTCGTTGAATATATTAAGATTTTTTTTTAAGAGGTATCTCTAAAACTCGTCTTTAGTTTATGTTGCTTAAATTGTGAATAAACTTTATTTAACTAGTAAGGTAATCAATTGTAGGGAGAGGAGGAGAGTCTCATGTGAGATCTTACAATGTGGTCTTAGGGATTCAGTCCAGTGAACCATCATTTGATTGCATATAATAGAACGAGGGGTTTGATTAGTGCATTGTTGAATTCAATGGTGCTTCTTTATTCATTCGTTTGTTGTTTTTCTGCCCAGTTTTGTTGGGGGACACCATTATACATAAAAATTCTAAATGCAAAATATCAACTAGATTCTTATGGCATGACTCATGTTAACTACAATTATAATTTAAAATACAATTGTCTGCCATATAAATATTTTGTTAGACTTACCGTTGATAGCACATATGTCTTCTGAAAGAAGTTATATCACTTTTAGAGTACCTCCGAGAAATCTGATGTCACTATAATCCTTCGGTATACTTCTTAAGTTCCTCCATCTGCCTTGTAAAAGATAATCTGCAAGATTGTTAATAAATATAGTGTGCTTGTAAAATTACAAAAAATTTAATGTCTTAAGAGCAGTTTGGTCTCCACATGTTTCAAAGATTAATTCAGATGAGCTGACTAGTTTGCATATGTATTTTATAATTGAATTAAATACTTATATTACACTTTCCATGCAATACCAAAGGTAATTCAAATATTCCAATAATAACATATTCAATAAATCACTACTATTATTATGAAGTAAACATATGTGTCTTCATAATAAAATTCACATGCTACTATATCTACTCTCACGTTGAGTTAAATGAGATGTCGAATTTCCAGCAACTTCGTTTAGTCTAGGGAAAAATAAAAATCATTTCTGGTCTTGGAGTACTATCAATGTTAAATTTTCCTTTGATGTGGTGCCTGGCCACACCTTATCATTATAACAAAGCAAGCATCTATTTCATCTTCAGAGGTGACTATAATACTCATCTTTAATTTTTGTGTGAACAAATGTTATTCAACTGATAGCATTATTAATTCTGGGAAGGGGAGTTGTGTGAGAGTGATTTTACAAGGACGCCCTAGGGATTCAGTCTAGTGGACAAATATATGATAGCCCTTGTCTTGGACAAATGTGGCGAGTAGTACTTTTGAGTTGAAGTAAAGTAAACCTACAATACTCAAAGCTATCGACCTAACCTCTCTTAACATATCATAAACCCCTTTGTTATATTTGGTAATCCCAATCTTGCTAATTAAACAATAACCTAAGGAAAAATGTTGAATGGAATGTTTTTGTTCAACGTTAAACTTTAACCCAACACTAATAATTATAACTTTTACAAAATTGTATTTGAAAATTCAAATCAATATTTTGATGGAGATTAGCTACATTTTAACTTATCAAACTTGATTGTATCAAATTAATTAGAAGTTGTCCCACATGGTGCAAAGAAAAACCATAATAAAGAGTTGTGGTTGAATGCAATTCTTGAAGGACATTTATGGTAAACATGTTATTGGAGTGGAGTAGTAGTGAGATGAGGGTTAAGACTCAAGACCACTTGTATGCGAGCACAAAAAGGAAAGGTAGATATTCAATGCATAGGGAACACGGTAAAGGTAGATATTCAGTGCATAGGGAACATGGTGATGGAGTCGTATATAGCACTAGAGTGAACGCTTATGCATTGGCTTGGGTGAAGAATGAATCTGGTTGATTTTAAAGTAAAAACTACTCTCAAGCAGAGTAGAGGCAGAGAAGCTCTACATTGGCTTAGGTGAAGAATGATATTGGCTGAAAAGTAAAAAAAACTATGAAGAAGAGTAGAGGCAGAGAATCTCTCCATCATATAAGACAAGTCTATGGAGAGGTCATCTTCATCCAAAGAGAAGGCAGGTTACATGAACATGCCTAAACACTTTTCTTGCATACAATTCATACTTGGCGAGCATTCTTGTAATGAGAAAAGATGGTACTCATAATGAGAAAAGATGGTACTCATGCATGTCATGTATTTAGAAGAAAAGTGTGACATCTTTGCTAAAAAGAGAAATACATAGAAAGTTGTAACTACCTCAACCATATAACTATATTCTGGATACACAACCTATCTCTTTGTCATATCACAAAAAAAGTATGCAAAAATAATTCTTCCTCGCTTTGGAAATAAATGCTATGAACCCATACAAAGTGTCATATCACAAAAAAGGTATGCAAAAATAATGCTTCCTCGCTTTGGAAATCCAAGTTATGAACCCACTCCTACAGATTCAATAATGCTTCCTCACTTAATCCAAGTTATGAAAGCACTCCTACAGATTTTATTTGACTCATTAAAGGAAGAACTATCTCTGTCATGACTATAAAATATTTACGTGGTCATGTTTTCCAAGTTTCCCATGGTGGTATACAATAGTAGTCGCGGTCGTGTTTCTGGGCCTAGATTGCAATGTTCCTTCTCATGCATCATGAGCCCATGTGGCATAAACCTGCCAACTAATCAAGCTCATTCCCACATATGGCTTGTTATATTTATGAGTTTTGCATGTAATTAATGTACGTATGCTTTACAGTTATTTCGTATGTGTTACTGTTATTTTTGCCTTATGTTGTGTGATAGCAGAATGTAAATCAATTGTTAATTTGCATGTGTTATTGTCGCTTTTGCATTAATCTATGTATGAACATAATGTTAACATAATGTTTATGTTTGGTTAAAATTGCATTATATATATGCAAATTTGAGTATCGGAGAATACCCTATAGAGCTTGGTGGTCGGGGATGTAATTGTGTGTGGCCATGATGATCATTAAATGAATGAGGTTGTTAAGGCAGTGATAATAAGCGTATTTTAGGCCATGGAATGATTAATTTTATGACACTCATGAATATGCTGCCGGAAGACATTGTTGGGATTCAAACTATATGATAAAATGTGAAGCAAAGAATTATAGAGAAGGAGCAGAGCAGAAATAGAATTCAGTATATTAGGGAAATGAAGAAAAGAGTACAAAATGCAAGTAAAAGAGTACACCGAGAAAAGGGAAACTAGTTGAGCTAAATAGGCTCAAGCAAATCAAGAAATGATAGTACATCTAGCCAGGACAACTGGCAGTGTACAATCAGACTATTGAGGTTACATTATATTTAACACTCCCTCTTAAACTCAATAGTTACAAACATTGGCACTGATGATGCCCAAGTGTTGTCTCTGAAAATCAAAAACGGATTTTCCCAGTGGCTTTGTGAAGATATCTGCAAGCTGATCTCAAGAGCCACATAATTGAAGTGCAATATCACCATTATTGACTAGCTCGTGGATGAAGTGAAAGCAAGTGTCAATGTGTTTTCGTTTCTTGTGAAACACATGATTTTTGGATAGAGCAATTATTGAGGTGTTGTCACAGAAGATAGGAGTTGGATCATTTTCTATATGTGACATATCTTTCAATATTCTTCTCAGCCACACAACTTGACAGGAAGCCAAGGTAGCAACGACATACTCTGCCTTTGCAAAAGATATTGATACAATTGGTTGCTTCTTTGATGCCCATAAAATCATGTTTGTGCCCAGGTGAAAAACATTTCCTAAGGTACTTTTCCTATCATCTAGGTTGCCTGCAAAATCACTGTCTGTGTAACCAAAGAGATGATGATCATTAGATTTAGTGTACCATAAGCCAAAATTGAGAGTTCCTGCAACATATCTCAGAATTCGTTTCGCCATCTTCCAGTGAGAATATTTGGGGGATTCCATGTATCTGGAAACAAGGTTGGTTGCATACATAATATCAGGCCTAGTTGCTGTAAGATACAACAAAATACCTACTAAACGTTTGTACAGGGTAGGGTCCACTGTAGGGCCTTCATCTTTTTTTCTCAATTTTGTGCCTAGGGGTATAGGGCTTTCTGCTAGATTGCATTCTTCCATGCATAATCTTTTGATGATGTTTGCTGCATACTTTTTCTGATAGACAAAAGTTCCTTTGGTTGATTGATCAACCTCAATCCCCAAAACATATTTCATTATGCCAAGATCTGTCATCTCAAACTCAGATTGCATGGCATGTTTAAAATTGGTTAATTCAAGATTTCCAGTATATATCATGTCATCAACATATAAACATACAATCAAAATTTTACCGTGTTGATCTGTTTTGGTGTAAAGAGTTGGTTCATTTTGGCTTTTGCTAAAACCACTTTTGATCAGGTAAGTGTCAATTCTATTGTACCAAGCTCTTGGAGCTTGCTTTAAGCCATACAAGGCTTTCTTCAACCAATATACTTTGGCTGGCTGCTCTTGGACTTCAAATCCAGGTGGCTGATTGACATAAACTTCTTCTTCTAAGAAACCATTCAGAAAAGCTGACTTGACATCCATCTAGTATACTTGTCATTTGTGTTGGGATGCTATGGCCAATAGATTCCTTACAGTGTCTAATCTTGCTACTGGAGCAAAAGTTTCACCATAATCAGTACCTGGTTGTTGTGAGAATCCTTTGGCAACAAGTCTTGCCTTGTGTTTTTCAATCTGCCCTTTTTCATTGAGTTTAGTTTCGTAAACCCACTTGACACCAATACTCTTCTTGTGTTTGGGCAAATCAACAAGATCCCATGTCTTGTTCTTCTCAATGGAGTCAATCTCTTGGTTCATGGCTTGAACCCAATGTGGCTCCTTAGCTGCTTCTTTAAAAGATGTAG
>ML778532.1:486462-500612 GCA_009831015.1 Picea engelmannii
GAATTTTATTTCGATAGATGAATTGGAGATCGTGATGATGGTTCGCAGAGAATTATCTGCTTTTAAATAAAAATAAAGAACTTGGATAGATGATATCATTATCATTATATGTAATAATGAAATGCAGGCCTTCCATGGTCTTGCTTCACGGATAAAGAATGTGTTGTAAATTTTGGAAAATATATTGGAGGATATATAAATGGCCTTGTGTACTTATTTGGGGTTCATACAATGTGGATTTCGCGTCTGGTTTAGGTTCAATGAAGGTGAAAGATTTTGATTTTGATGTGCATTAGCAAGCATAATAAGAAAATAAAAAAATCCTGATTTTGTTTGTTTCCATTAGTTGCATATAATGGTAGCCAATAGCTATGTGGATGTGAACATTAACGATCGTATCCAATTGTTTAGTAGACCAGAACAAGAATATCAGTTGCGCAGTTTTACATTTCTCTTCCTTTCAGTGCATTCTAAAGTTGATGTTGAATTTGGACAATTGACTTCTGTGAAAAGGACGGCCCAAATTGTCTTGTGTGGGGTTGTGGTTCTGTTTTTTGAAGGTGGGAATTTTAAGGTGACAAGGCAGGTGGGAATTCTAGTCAACTGGGAAAGGTTAAGATCAGTCAACGTTTCGTCTTACGAGTATAAATTATGTGAAGGAAAGGTTTTTATTTATTTTTAAATACATCAAACGTAGATCCTAAGAACATGAATTATGCCAGCTTATCAAACGGATTTCATAGCGAATAAAAATAATTCCATATTTGTGTGGGTGTGGCTTTTTGACTTTTACACTATAGGGTGGTAGAGCTAATGTATGTAGGGTTGAAAACATTATTAACATATTTTTGATGTAGGGGAAAGGAAACATTGAAGTGAATTGGAGTGGTTACGTTGTTTAAAGACCATAGAATTTTATTTTTAGATGGAAAATGAATATTTCACAAGGTCCATCTTCATTTTACATTTGGCAAAATATTTTCAATGATCATATAACTCCAAAGTTGAATCGTCCCCCAAGTGCATGTCCACCTAAAATAATTCATATAGTCTACAAGATACATTGTACAAGAAACAATATTCAATATCGAAAGTATTATATAAATTATAATTTGACATAAAATATGATATCAAAATATATTTTATAAAAGAAAACAATTATTATTATTTATTTGATTTGTGACATCCCCGACTTTTGTCTTGATGAGTAGGTGGGGGCATAAGTAGATTTAGAAAACAACATCGATTTGACATGGTCATACTCTATTATCTTCCCAATATGCGGGCTTAGAGAAATAAGTTAGTGTGTTCGTGACGTTACTGAAGTTGGGGTGCGACCACTGAGCCCACCTACTCAATATGGTCGACCATCAACTAGTATGAATTCCTCCTTTGATTCTCATAACTTTATACTACTCTATTCAATTTAATATCACTATGTCATCTTAGTTGCAACGATTTTGTCAAAGCGAATATTTATTTCTCCTTGTCTTGATTGCTACAATGGTTGTTTGTGTGATCTGTAAACACAACATACTTGCTTTCTTATTCACTTATTTGCCAATCATGCATGTGTTTCCAGTTTTTTTTTCCATTCTTTAATTTAAACCAGATAAACATAGTGTGGAAACAAACATAGAACTATGTCATTGTGTCATTCTGATTGTACAAGGACAACTTTTTGAACATTTATTTGGCGTTATTTGGTGGTCTCTGCAATTGCATGTTTATCACCTAATACTAAAAAAAGAGTCACATGCTCATGCTCGTAGACAATTGCTATCAACTGGATGCTACACGTGTCCAAAAACTGTAGAAAAACCGACTTGGCTTCTTAAATGTTCGTACTTAGAAAATTGTTCAAGAGAGCCAGATGGATGTTCACACTTGACGCGACTAATTTTTTTACACTGCATAGAGTATCCTGATGCAAGAGCAAGAAGGAATAAAGTAGGCACCTCCCCCTCCTATCACTCCACAAAAAAATTTGGATCCTTGGGCATCTACCCACTATTCACCGGCCTAGGGGTGGAAAAAGAAATGGAAAACTTGGAGATCAGGAAGAGGTGAAATTGCTCAGTGTAGATACTACTTGAGATAAAGATGTAGTATTTCTTGTGGACATTCACACTCATTCCTCTCTGCAAATATGTCTTCTCCGTCTTGGCAACAGATGTCAATGGTGAAGGTATGCGTTGCACTTATCTCTGCCCATGGTCAGGTTTGAGTCTTGTAGATTGCTCTGATTATTTTTTCTGTCTTTTTTTGCAATGGTAGAGCAACTACCATAGAAAACACATATTCTCTTGAAACATCTTTTTTTGTACTTCATCTTTCAACCCATTAGTCCATAGTTGTGTACCCTACAGAGAGGGAAGACCCTACTCACATGTAATAGTATGAATTCCTCCCATGATTATGAGAACTTATATACTACTCTATTCAATTAAATATCACTTATGTCATCTTAAATTAAACAATCTCGGCCAAGAAAATATTTGTTTTCTCCTTGTCTTTATTGCTACATTTGTTGTTTATGCAATCTGTAAACACAACAAACTTTCTTTCTTACTCACTTATTTTCCAATCATGCATGTATTTCCAGTTTTTTTTCCATTCTTTACTTGAAACCATATAAACATAGCATGGAAACAAGAATAAAACTATTTCATAGTGTCATTTATATTATAGAAGAAAGGCAATTTTTGAACATTTATTTGGTGGTCTTTAGAATTGCATGCTTATCACCTAATACTAAAAAAAGGGTCACATGCTAATGCTCATAGATAATTTTTATCAAATTGATGCTACACATGTCCAAAAAATGTAGAAAATCCCTCCTAGATGCTCAGATGTTCATACTTAGAAAACTGTTCAAGAGAGATGTTTGTACTTAGAAAACCATTCAAGAGAGACATATGGGTGTTCACACAGAGAGACTATTTTTTGA
Organism: Picea engelmannii; assembly: GCA_009831015.1. NCBI lineage: Eukaryota > Viridiplantae > Streptophyta > Pinopsida > Pinales > Pinaceae > Picea > Picea engelmannii. The sequence goes on from ML778532.1 coordinate 489,413, forward strand.
CATTGCAGAGACTATCATGATCCAAGAGAAAGAAGGAATAGAGTAGGAACCTTCCCTTCCTATTGCTCCACAATATTTATGGATCCTTGGGAATCTACTTGCTATTCACTGGCCCGAGGAAGGAGAAGGCAATGGATATCTTGGAGATCATGAAGAGGTGAACTTTCCCAGTGCAGATGCTACTCGATATGAAGTTGTAGTATTTCTTGTGGGCATTCACGCTCGTTCCTCTCTGCAAATATATATTCTTCATCTTGGATGCAGATGACAATGATAAAGGGATGTGTTGCATTTATCTGTGCCCTTGGTCAGGTTCAAGTTCTATAGACTGCTCTGATTGTTTTTTCTTTTTTTGCAATGGTAGAGAATCTCCCATAGAAAACATATATTCTCTTGAAACGTCTATTGTTATCCTCCATCTTTTGACTTGTTATTCCATAGTAGTGTACCTTGTATAGAGGGCTGACCATACTCAAATGTAATAATGCACATTTTAATTTGGCATTGGGACATAGTATCTCATTACATACGTCCATTTACAAAGGTTACTTTATTTTTCTCATGTATTTGAAGCATGGATGATGTATCCATTAAGGAAAATTTATGACTCAAAATGAGTTCATAAAAAGGAAGAGAGCTCTTACCGTTTTCAAATCTTTTGAGCACCATGGAGTCCAAATTTTGTGGTCGCTCTGGTGATACAAAGCTCCATTGTTGAGGGTGCAATTCGATTGTTGAAAATTCTTGCATGATAGTGGCCATTCCTCCACGATGTGCACAAGCCATGGCTTGCAATTGCCAAGAGTTGTTTGTACTTGAGGATTTTACCCTCTGGATTAAAGAGAAATGAATGGAATGGAATTTGGATGAGAGAAATGGATGGAATGGGATTTGGAAGAGAGGAACGAAGATTGAGGTTTGATGGTTGTGTACATCTTGGAAAGCTGCCTAGGTCGAATTGAAATGTGTCAATGTTGAAGCAAAGAGTAGAGAAGCCCAGGATGAAGAATAAACATGGAAGCCACCACATATTGAACACTCACAATTTGGAGTCTTTGAAAAATACACGTGGGGAGATTGCAACTTGGAGGCGGTGAAAAAATACACATGGGAGAGAGAAGATTGATTGATTTCCATATGAAAAATTCTTCTAGGCCTTTGACAGATGACGAAGGCCTCTAGAGGAACCTCCCCTTAAAGAACACCTTCAGTGTAATAAATTGGGAAATTGCCAACAAAGGTGAAAATTGTTTTCCCTTTAGCCTACACCTACCAAGGCCACTTGACACAATCATTGAATGGTAAAAAATTTAAATGGGTTCTAACAAAATTTTATAGGTTAAAGCCAACCAATTTGAATATGATTACTAAACCACTCGCTCAAAAAAAACAAACAAACAATTTTGTGAACTTCCTGAAGCCCTCATGAGGTGCAATGAATGACACATTAAAATTAAAATGAATTCTGAAGGAAATGAAACGAACTCGAGAATATACAATTTTGATTCAAAGTATATTATTGAAAGCAAGTTAATTCTTAGCTTACTTTTAAAATAAAAGTTTCATATTTCTCCCTGAAATTTTGATTTTGCAAATGTTGAAAAGTGTCTTGGAATTACATGGCTTCATACCACAAGGAATATTTTATCTAGAACCTTGACTGTGTTAACTGTAATCAAAATTTTATATTGGTTTTCTATAAGCATGCACATGGAATGGAACGGGAACAAAACATTTCCTTTCTCTATATCTTCAATGTCTTTCTTTTTTCATCTATCTTTCATTTTCTCTATGAAATTTAATTTAGGTTTTAACAATTGACTGAACTCTTGTTATAGTTATGGTGTAAAGGATTAACTCTTTGCTTTCGTTATCGTATAAGAGGGTCAAGTGATTCTCATGATTAGTTTATCTTTAAACACATTGAATAATGAAAGTTCTTGTCAACTGAATACATTGTATACCAATAAATGCTTATTAGAATATAAAATAAGCAAATTCAAAGATATATGTGTGTGTGTCTGTGTGTGTGTTTTATTCCTTAATATAAAAACAAAGTGTATTGTGATTAATTTCATAGATAAAGTCTATGAACTTAACATGAAGTTTGGATACAACAATTATAAAGTAAAACTAGCATACCCCCAAAGTAGGGGAAAGGAAACAACAAAGTGAATTGGGGGTGGTGATGTTGTTTGAAGACTGGGTTTTGTGTTTGGGAGGATTTAAAGCAATGTAACCATAGATAATTAATGTTTAAATTTTTGGACCAGTGATTTAGATCCCTGTTCTTAGTACATCAAATGCGTCTAATAAAGCCTATACAACCTTTGTGTGAAATTGAATAAATCAACATATTTGGACCTGCAACGAACATAAGAAACAAACTGATCATGAAAACAAAATAATTTAGAACAAACAAACATATATTATAATATTGAATGATAAAAACTCACATGGTCTTCTAAGACCCATGGTGACTTGTGCTCGGGTCGCCCCAAGTAACAATCTTAGAAAACCTCATTGTTAATCTACCTCTCCAGTACTTGAACTGTTGATACCGAGAGGGGGGTGAATTAGTATCAAGTACAATTTAAAAACTTTTTCAACTTATACTTAAAACATTCAACTATATCCAATGAGCAATAGTATAATATTTACACCAATACACCACAATACACCATGCACAATATATGAGAAATAATCAATAGTTATTGTTCAAGGGAAGTAATGGCTTCCAAAGGTAGGTACAACTTCCAAATGTAAAGGAAGGGATAAACCTCCAAGAGGAAGATACAATCCTCAAATATCAAGAGAGATTTGAACTCTCAATCCTTACCCCTTTCTTCCACCCAAGAGTATATGAGAGATAATAAAACATTACATTAAATCATCACCATCAACCAATCATCACATAGAACCTGATGATGCTTCCTGAGACTTCTTCAATTTCTGCAATTCTTCAATTCTTAGAGTACTGTGATCCTGTATATAATATTAATCAATGTATTCTCTAAAACTCCTCCAAGTTACACTCCTTGAATCCTCCCCAAAAAGAAGTTATAGAAAGAATGGTAGACTTTATTCAATTCTGCTCTATTCAAGAGACCGAACTTGTACATAATGCCCTGTGCTCAATATTTAACATCCAATTCTGAAACTCGCACACAAGATACTACATTCCGTAATATTTCCAATGAAATTAGTCCCATGTCATTTGGATTCTCGATGAAGAAGTTATGACTATTTTACCCGAAACACATGTTTATTGACTAGCTTCAGGACTAGACACAAACCCTATCTTCCACAGAGTGTATCTCCATAATTATAGTGAATCAAGAGTTGAAACTTTTACCATAAGTACCTTGATATGTCTTCTCAATATCATAGCAATTTAACCATTTGAATTTTTCTATAAAAAAAAATTATAGAAAAAATGGTAAGATGACCTGAAAATAACATACCTTAGAACACATCACCAAAAGACTTCATCCTCCCTTGAAATCCGACCTTCTTTTCTTCTTATTTTTTATGAAATTTGACTTGCATCAAAATGAATGTATAATGATGTTTATTTGTACCATTTATGTCACTTCATTTTAACATTAGGGCCGACCTGACACTTTCTTATTTTGTAATTCTTTTCTTTAATTATCTTCAGGGCCTACATGTACTTCCTTCTTCAATTCACTTTGTAATCTTAAAAAAAATCATTTCTCCTCAACCATGAGGATCCACGTGACGTGCCACATACCACCAGAAACAACATGATGTATACTATCCATTCATGGGTGTTGTATATTCATGTGCATTGTCCTTCATGTCCAAATACCTTTATCAATCTTGCGGTCCAAAACCCATGACTAGGGTTGACATCAATGACAACAACCAATATTCCAACAATCTCCCCCTTTGTCATTGATGGAAACACTCAGGCTCCCCCTATAATCATGATCCCAATTTCTCTCCCCCTTTGACATCAATGGCAAAGGTTAGGGTTTCTCCCCCTGAGTTTAATGGGAAAATGTAACTCTCTTCTTTGGGGCTACTCCCCCTGAACATGTGGCACTCAATAATACTTTATCCTTATTTTTGGTCTTTGGGACTTTTTCTTCCTTAGAATCCTTTTGTGTGGCTTCTGTATTCTCTCTCTTCTTCATGTCTAGGATGTATATGTTTTTTGGTCTTCTTGTTGCAGTTGCAACCAATCTTCCTAAGTTATTTTCTCTGATTTTACATTTCGGGAGTCAGATGTAAGAGTGTATCCTTGATCACACATTTTACTGACACTGAGTAGATTATGATTCAAGTATTCAACCAATAGAACATTCTTTAATTCTACATTTTTTCTTCCAAGATCTACTACATCTTCTCCAAGTATTTTGGCAGATGAGTCATCTCCAAATGCAACATTGCCACCCTTTCTCTTCAAGCTGATGAATTTTTCTTGATCCCCGGTCATGTGTGAAGAACAACCACTGTCTATGTACCATTCATATTCTTCTCTACATTCTTCAACGGCCAATGCTATTCGACAATCTTCATTGTTTGGAATCTCTTTCCTTCTCCATACTCTGGTTGGCATAGGGACATCTCCATTCATATATTTGCAATCTCGTGCTTTGTGACCAAGATAATTACATTTGTAGCATGCAATATTTTTGTCCATCAATGGGGAAAATGAATTATAACTTATGTTGACGAATCCATGATTATTTCCATATCTTCTATTTACAACATTCATATTTCTTGCATATGTGTTCATTTCATTGATTCTGCAATTAATTGCTTTATGTCCAAAAATTTTGCAAGTATAACAATGACCAAGAAAGAAATTTTGATACCTTGGAGTAAGTGGGCTTCTTTGTGATGTAGTCCATCTGGGCTCATGATCTATTCTTCTGTAGTTTCCTTCATACTAATTGAATCTTCTTTGATTCCTGAAGGTAGGAGGTCTTCTTGGATATTCATCTCTTTTGTAATCATTCATTCTTTCTGGTATCCTATTCCACTTCTCATCAACTATCTATGTAGCTCTTTCTTCAACCTTCTTGTTGGTATTTTCATCTTCTTTGTATGAAGTTTCACCCATGCATCCAAGATGTGTGAAGTCTTTTGGCACTTGGGATTTTCTTAAGCTCTTCCTCAATGAGACAACTTCTTTTCAAGTTTCTCACAATCTTCTTCTTTCTTCTTCATTTGGAAATTTCTTACTTCTCCTATTCTTCTTTCTTCTTCGAGTAGAGTTTTCAAGGAAATGGTTTCTTCTCTTAGTTTCTCAAAGTATTCTAATTGTTTCTTCAAGATTACAACTATCTTTTCACAACAACCCAATTCACTTCTTAGTTTTCTTTGCGTGTCTTTGAGCTTGTTATTTTCAATCTCAACATGCTTCAATTTTTCAAGATTCTCATTTTCTTGTTGAATAATTTTTTCTTCATGATTTTCTTCTTCTTGATTGGAATTTTCTTCTTCAGTGTCATTTCTTTCAATCCTTGGATGAGGACATTCAAATTCAGTATGACCTGCTCCTTCACAATTAAAGAAAAAGAACTGACCTCTGTTTTCTTTTTTGAAATCTGAGATGTTGTAATTTGCTTCAACTTCTTCTTCTTCTTCTTCTTCTTCTTCTTCTGCGTCTTCCATTACATAAAAGGTCTTGTAGCTTGTCCCAAATCTCTTTTGATGATTCACATGATCCCACCTTGGATTTCACTAAATCTGTCAATCCATCCAGGATGGTATCTATTGCCAATTTATTGTTCCTTTTTGCTTCCTTCTGAGCTGTAGTCTTTGGTTTCTTCAAAGCATTGTATCCTGAAGCAACTGAAAACCAAACCTCTGTCCCAAGAGCTTTAAAGTAAGTTTCCATTCTATTACTCCAGTATTCAAAATTGCTTCCATCAAATGGTGGAATCCCATTTAGAATTTTGTCTTCCATTTCTTCTTAGGATCTTCCTTCCAGTGGTTAAATTGTACTGAAGGTAACCCGCTCTGATACCAATTGTTGATATTGAGAGGGGGGTGAATTAGTATCAAGTACAATTTAATTTTTTTTTCAACTTATACTTAAACCATTCAACTATATCCAATAAGAAATGAACAATAGTATAAGAGTTACACCAATACACCACAATACACCATGCACAATATATGAGAAATAATCAATAGTTATTGTTCAAGGGAAGTAATGATTTCCAAAGGTAGCTATAGCTTCCAAATGTAAAGGGAGGGATAAAACTCCAAGAGGAAGATACAATCCTCAAATATCAAGAGAGAGTTTAACTCTGCATCCTTTCCCCTTCCTTCCGCCCAAGAGTATATGAGAGATAATACAACTTTACATTAAATCATCACCGTCAACCAATCATCACATAGAACCTGATAATGCTTCATGAGACTTCTTCAATTTCTACAATTCTTCAATTCTTAGAGTACTCTGATCCTGTATATAATATTACTCAATGTATTCTCTAAATATCCTCCAAGTTTCACTCCTTGAATCCTCCCCAGAAAGAAGTTATAGAAAGAATGGTAGACTTTATTCAATTCTGGTCTATTCAGGAGACCGAACTTGTACAGAATGCCCTGCGCTCAATATTTAACATCAAATTCTGAAACTCACAAAAAAGAGACTACAGTCTGTACTCTTTCTAATGAATTGGTCCCACTTCATTTGGATTCTCGATGAAGAAGTTATGACTATTTTACCCAGAACACCTATTTATTGACTAGCTTCAAGACAAGTCACAAACCCTATCTTCCACTGAGTGTATCTCCATAATTATAGCGAATCAAGAGCTGAAATTTTTACCAGAGGTACCTTGATATGTCATCTCAATACCATATTTATTTCACCATATGAATTGTTCTAGAAAAAAATATATAGAAAAAATGGTAAGATGACCTGAAAATAACATACCTTAGAACACATCACCAAAAGACTTCATCATCCCTTAAAATCCGGCCTTCTTTTCTTCTTATTTCCTCTGAAATTTGACTTGTATCAAAATGAATGTATAATGATGTTTATTTGTACCATTTATGTCACTTCATTTTAACATTAGGGCCGACCTGACACTTTCTTATTTTGTAATTCTTTTCTTTAATTATCTTTAGGGCCTACATGTACTTTCTTCTTCAATTCACTTTGTCATCTTCAAAAATTCATTTCTCCTCAACCATGAGGATCCACGTGACGTGCCACATACCACCGGAAACAAAATGATGTATGCTATCCATTCATGGGTGTTGTATATGCATGTGCATTCTCCTTCATGTCCAAATACCTTTATCAATGTTGTGGTCCAAAACCCATGACTAGGGTTGACATCAATGCCAACAACCAATCTTCCAACATGAACTTTTATCACCAACCCATTGGCATGAATATTATTTTGGGGAGCAAGGTGTAACTATATTATCAATGTTCAACATCAGGGAAACAATTGGATTCAATGGTAGAAAGACGATATTCCGAAAAAAAACATCATTTATGTGTGATTTTTGTTAATTGTAAGGAAAAAAACGTGAGTGGGTATATTTTATGGTATAGTTTCTAAAGTAAATTCATATTAAAGAATCAAACCTAAACAAGCCATAACTCAACCTATCTTAACATTTAATTTGTATGATTTAAAGTTGGAGTCCACTCAATCTCACTCATTAATGGATTCCAACGAAAATAGGTGCAATTAGAGATCTCTAGAACCTTCACAATATCTTCCAACTCACGGCCCATCCAAGTTTCAAAAATTGTATTAATAAATGCTTCTCAATACTGTCAATTGTTTGGATGGGAATTTAATACTTTTGGTTGGGCACTATGGTTTTCCTCACGCCAAGTTTTTTTTAAAATGTTAAAGGGATTAAAATTTCACTCAATTTCAATTATAAATTTGCAATAAACAAAACAACGTTTTAAACTTACATTTCAGAAACTATTCTGCCCAAATATTTATAATTACAATGAGTTCCTTGCCCTACAAAAGAGCTGTAATTACAATATTTTTTTTTGCCATAGGGCATAGATGCAAGGATCATAAACCCAATTATATTTCCACTAATTTAACTATAATAAGTTTAGTAAGACACTATATTGTGAATACATTAGTCTTTTCATATCATACACAGAGTAATACTCAAAAGCATTGATTATAGGACCACTAGTAGAGTCAATGGCCTTCACGAGGTGAAATTTGAAGTGAATTGTATCATTGGATATGAATGCTCACTTCAGGGTAGAATAATTCCTTATCGTAGTAATGGTTTTAGACCCTTTTCCCATTTATGATAACATAAAAATATCTCAATAGAATAATTCCTTATCGTAGTAATGGTTTCAAACCTTTTTCCCATTTATGATAACATAAAAAGATATTGATATTTTGAGCTTCTCCATGTCCACAAAATATAATATTAGTAATTATTGAAAAAAACCTTGATTAGAGGAAAGCACAGTACCCAACTAAAAGTAATAAATTCCCATAAAAAACAATTGACAATATTTAGAAGCATTCATTATAAATTTGGCAAGCATGTAATTCACTCGACATTCGTGGCATTTTGGGGCAACCCGGAGCCTCCTATTTTCCTCCATCAATAAACCATTAGTTTTGGATAGATTTTTTGTTCACTAAATTGGGAAGACAGAAAAAAGTGCACAACATTCATTATAAATTTGGCAAATGTGTAATCCACTGGACATTCGTGGCGTTTTCGGTCAACCCGGGGCCTCTCGTTTTCCTCCATCGCCGAGACATTCATTTTGGCTAGATTTTTTGTTCACTAAATTTGGAATCCAACAAAAAATGCACAACATTCATTATAAATTTGACAATTGTGTAATCCACTGGACATTTGTGGCATTTTGGGGCAACCTAGGGCCTCCCATTTTCCTCCATCGATCACCCATTCATTTTGGCTAGATTTTGTGTTCACTAAATTTGGAAGCCAACCAAAAGGCACATCATTCATTATAAATTTGGCAAACTTGTAATCCACAGGACATTCATGGTGTTTTGGGGCAACTCGGAGCCTCTCATTTTCCTCCATCAGTCAACCATTCATTTTAGTTGGATTTTATGTTCACTAAATTTGGAAGCCAGCCAAAAATGCACCTTGGGATTCATTTTGAGGTGACATTGGCCGAGGATTCATATAAATCAAAGAATTTGGAGGAGGTTTAGTGAATAAAAACATGGGCTGCAACTCTTCATATGTATTTTAGGCTGCCATTCCCTCAATTTTGTGAGTACATCCACCATGTTTTCTACCATCAATGCTTGGGATTTCTTCAACATCAATGCATAAGTAAATAGTAGCATGGATCTATTGGCAAATATTGAACAAGCAACGAGTGCGTGTTGATGGTTAATGTCATTAATGGCAACAGTGGAGACGGCAGGATAAGAAGGATAAAACCCCTTGGGGATTCGGACGTAAAAGCTCAGGAGGAACAACATTGAAGAAAATGCGCACAGCAAGATCTTACAGAGAAGAAGGAAGACACAGATCTAGTGACCGTTGGATTCCATTCAAATTTCCTGAAAGGCCGACAACCATCAGATCTGCAGAAGTTGCGAGGGAGATAAGTCATCGGAGATTCGGGGATCGGGACTTTGAAATGTCCAATTCACTTGACATCGAAAACCCCGAAATCGCGATATGCGATTTCGCGATTTGATTACAGCCGTTAAATCAAGAAGAGATCGAGACCATACACTTGTAGACAGGAGGCTTCATCGGAGTTTCGGGGATCGGGGTTTCAATATGCAAAGAAAACAATGGAATGAAAATCTCGATTTCGCAATATGCGAAATCCCGACTGAATCTGCACCGTCAGATCAACATGAGATCTAGACCATTGATCCAACTCACGACAGTAGACCACGTCACCCAGGGACACGTGGCACAACCAGGGAATGACAGGTGTCAGACAGATTTAACACTTCAGGCACATGCAAGTCACGAATCAGAGTGACACGTGGCAGGATCTAACACGTGTCAAACCACGTGTGACATCAGCAGAGGCATCGACGATCGGGACTTTGATATGTCAAGAACACACTACAACAGAAACTCCGAAATCATGATATGCGATTTTGCGATGTAATCACAGCCGTTGGATAAGAATGAGATCTGGACCGTTGATCTCCGTCATCGGAGAATCAGGGATCGAGAATTCTATAGGCATGTGCATGATGACATCTAAAATGTCGAAACCCCGATGAGAGGCTTGACCGAGGTCATGTGTTGACGGGCATATGGGCCGAGGCCTATAGCCAGCAGGGCTAGCGCGTGGAAAGGGGCGCATCGACATCGGGGATCGGAACTTTGAAGTGACAAAGTCAATTGACCACAGGAGTGTCGATTTCGCGATATGCAAAATCACGATACAATCTGAGCCGTCAGCTTAGGCTATGATCTGGACCGTTGATTTTAGACCATGTCGGAGTTTCGCAAATCGGGATATGGATTTATAAAAAAAAAAGAACAGTGAACATGAAGAACGCTGAAATCCCGATATAGAGACATAAGGTTGTGGTCACGGAGTGAAGGTCATGTTGGCCGGGAGCTAAGCTCAGGAGGGCTAGCGTATGAAAGGACCCATCGGGAATCAGAGAATCGCGAGTCCGGAGGACTTGTGATTTTTGACATCGCAAATGCCGAAATCGCGATGAGTGAAATCGCGATTTGTTTTGAATTGTTGGATCAAGTATTGATCGGAGGGTTGTTGTTCTTCCTCACATGTTAACGCTTCAGTTATGAATCCGTTAAGAGAAACAGATTGATAATGACAAATCGCTTAGCGTTTCAGTTGCCAAGACAGATGTCCTTGTATTACCGATTGGAAGGGGAAGTGGAATCGTCAAGGTAACTTGTATAAAAGAATATGAACGAGACTGAGTTGGGTTGGTTGTTCTGTATGGAAAAAGTATGAAATAGTAAGAAAAGGAAAATGAGCAGAGGTGTAGCAGGATATGAAGCAAATGCACAGAGCGAGACAAAATGGAGAGAAGAAGCAAAACAGAACAAAAAAGGTGATGCAGAGCTGACTTGCTAAACAACCAGAAGAATAAAAGAATTGCAGAACAGTTTGTTGAAGATCAAATACAAAGAAAGATTGGTAAGAATTGATTTATCTGTGTAATTGTCTGTGTGTTCATTATTTGATATTAGAGGGAGGTTGGGAGGTGCT
>ML778532.1:523024-542590 GCA_009831015.1 Picea engelmannii
ATTTCTTCACCTTCATCAAGAGTCCAAGTAGGATTTTCTGGAGGCTTATTTGGTGTAGAAGTTCCCTTTTTGGGTGGCATGTTGGCCAAGTATCACCTTTGAACCTTGATTTTGAGGTGGTTCTGCTAGACAATATTTCTTCTATTGTATCTCCCAATTTTTGGACCTTTTGGGTATGAAAGTTTATCTTATGTATTTCTATGATATTTCTTCTCTTCAATGCCACAGGTCTGATCAAAATTGGATGTGCCAAGTGGAATTTATGATAACTTCCCGACAACTTGCTGATTTTTGGCCTTTCCAGAAGATCTCACTTGTATAGTGTGCCCCGCACAAAATAATTGATATAAAATTCTAAAATGCCCACCCAAAATACTATAGACTATCCACGATCCAATGCAACTAGTCCCACCCAATTTGGATACTCTAGGAAGAAGTTATGATTGTTTTACCTGAAACACCTCCTTGAGACTAGCCAATAGGACTAGTCAGATACCCTATCTTACACAAGGTGTATCTACAAATTTAAGATGACCCAGAAGCTGAAATTTTTACCACAGATAAAAAACTAATTTCTGTAGACGACCCTTGGAGTTCAGGATCTGAAACATTACAGAAATATTTTTATAGCGAAAATTTTGCAAAGACTCATTTCAGGATGATTCCAGAACCCTATCTTGTACAGGCTATATCTCCGAAAGTATAAGGCCTCAGGAGCTAAATTTTTAACCCAACGTACCTTGACCCGTCTTATAAATATCCTCCAAGCCATTCCTTCTGAAACTTTGTAGAAAAAAAGTTATAGCGAAAATTCCACAGTGTCTCAAATGTAGCAGCGAAACCCCAAGACCTTGAGCTCTGATACCATATGTTAAGAACCAAACATCAATATAGCATAGAAAAATCTCAGGAAAAGTACTCAACGCCTTGAAAAAGAGATAATTTTAGATAATAAGCCTCTTCGAGGGGGAAACCTCCTTTTACCCCACTTAAATGTTCAAGTCCAAGATGATTCAAAATGAAAATGTCTCCTTGGTATATATAGGAGACTAGGAGGTATAATTATAACTAATGGCCTAAAGCTGACATAAATAAAATAACATTACTAATATAGTGTGCCCCAATTAAGGGGTAATGGGCCAATATTAGGGCTTAATAGTTCGGCCTTAACCTGCTGACAATCTTGGCACCTAGACAAATAGTCTGTTGTTTCACCCTTCATATTAGGCCAGCAAAATAGTTTTCTGAGTGCTTTTATTGTTTTCTGGTAACCTGGATGGCCAGAATATGGTTTCTTATGCACTTTGTCTAAAATAGTTAATTTTAGCTCTGCTGAATTTGGTATGTAAAGTATATTTTTATATCTTAATAGTCCCTATTTGTCTATACTTATATCTGGTTGATTTAAGTTTGTGATACTATTTTTCAATTTTGCCATCATCTTAGTGTAATTTCTGTCATTAATTCCTACTGATTTTACTCTTTGTTCCAGATCACTTTCTTCCCTGCTGATATTTATCTCAAATAACCCATGGACTCTTCTACTTAAAGCATTTGTTACTTTATTTTCCTTTCCCTTGATATGTTTGACCTTGAAGTTGAATTCTCTCAAGAAGGCTAGCCACCTTGCTTGTCTTTCATTAAGGTCTAGTTGGTTAAATAGATATTTCACTCCGGTATTATCCGTCAATAGTAAGAATTTTCTGCCCATTATATAGTGTTGCCACATTTTTAAGGCACGTGTTACTACTGCCAATTCTAAGTCATGAGTGACATAATTTCTCTCGTGTTCCTTTGATTTCCAGGACTCATAACAAATAACGTGCCCTTCCTGTGTTAGAACACCACCTAGTCCCTCTTTACTTGCATCAATGCATACTGTGAAGTCTTTATCTGGGTCTTCTACCTTCAAGATGGGCGCAGATGCCAATAATTATTTTAGCTTATTAAAACTGTCTTGACACTTTTGTGACCAGTTAAACTTGGTCCTTTTCTTTTGTAATGACGTGATAGGGTAGGCTATCTTGGAGAACCCTTCTATAAATATACGATAATATCTGATGATTCCCATGAATGACCAGATATCTGCCACATCCTTAGGTACTGGCCATTCCATAATGGCCTTTATCTTTTCCGGGTCTATGACAATACCTTCCGAGGAAATGACATGTCCTAAATATTGTATTTCCTTTTGATAAAAGTCACATTTTTCAAACTTTGCGTATAGCTTATGTTTCCTTAGTGTTTGCAGAACTATTCGTAAGTGTTCATCATGTTCCTCCTTCGTTTTAGAATAGACCAGAATATCGTCGATAAATACTACTATGAACTTGTCTAAGTATTGGCTGAAAATGTTGTTCATTAAGCACATAAATGTGGCTGGTGCATTAGTGAGTCCGAAAGGTATGACTACAAAATCGTAGTGTCTGTATCTTGTTCGAAAATCTATTTTGATTATGTCCTGGTCCTTTATCCTAACTTGATGATAACCGGATTGTAAATCCAGTTTTGAGAAGATCTTGGCCCCACCAACTTGATCGAACAGATCATTTATCCGTGGTAAGGGGTATTTGTTCTTAATGGTCACTTTGTTTAGTTGTCTATAATCGATGAATAGTCTTAAAGTATCGTCTTTCTTTTTTACAAAGAGGACTAGTGCACCCCATGGTGAGACACTTGGTCTGATATATTATTTGTCTAACAATTCTTGTAATTGTATTTTTAATTCTGTCAGTTCTGGTAGACTCATTCGGTAGGGTGATTTTGAGATGGAGGCTGATCCGGGTAGTAAGTCTATGGAGAAATCTATTTCTCTCCTAGGAGGTAATTCTGGTATCTCATCAACAAACATGTCTCTGAATTCACGTAGGACAACAATGTCTTCCAACTTGGGTTTGTTTTCTTTTTCTAAAATATTCGTCACTTGGATGGCGTAAACTTGACATCCCTTTCTAATAAATTTCTTGAATTGCATCGTTGAAACTTGTCTGACTGACACAGGTTTTGGTATACCTTGAGTTGTTCTAATGGTGCCAAAATTATCTTTATAGCTAAGTATCTTTGTATAACAGTCTAGTACTACTTTGTGTTGTTCCAACCAATCCATCCTGATAATCATATCATAAGATCCTAGTGGTAGGATGTTCAGATTGGTCCTTATCTTTTGACCATCTAACCTGAACTCAAGATCAAAAATAAAGTTAACTACTTTTCTTTTAGTCCCTGTTGCTAGTTGTACAAGCCAAGATTTTGCATGCTTTTGTTTCTTAAGTTTATTTGACTCTACTACATTGGGAGTAATATAACTTAACATAGCTCTAGGGTCAATTAAAACAGAAATTTGAGTTTCGTGGATTTTACCTTCGATCTCTAACACCGAGGACTGGTGGTCATCTTGTCAACCATCTATGGCTGCATTTATCTGATGTAGTCTTCTGCCCATGTCTCCCACTGTTGAGGCTTCCTGCAAATTGTGGACAACATTGTTGTTTGCTGCAATTAGACGTGGATAGTTCCTCCTTAGATGAGGCTCTCCACACTCCCAACATCTTAATGGCTCACGGGAGTTGTCCCCAAACTTCTTCATTCCCAGGTTTACTGGTTTACCACTACCTTGCTTATTCGGATGATTGGAGTGAAAATCCTTCCTTGGGAAACTTTTTGTTGCATTCCGATACAAAGCTGGCTGGTATACCTTCTTCCGCTAGTGCATTCCATCTTGTTTCTTATCCTTAAAAGTATTTGGAAATTCTACCCGTTGTTTATGCTAGTCATAGCACATACGTTCCTTCTTGAATGCCTCACTCAAGGATTTGGGGTTGTCAAACTCAATTCTATCCCTGTAGGACTATGGTAAACATCTTAAGAATCACTGGATTTTTACCTTATCCTCTCGAATGTATGGAACGAACCTTAGTAGTTCCAAAAATTTATTTATAAGTTCTTGAAGTCAGACCATTCCAATTGTTTCTCCTTTAGGCCCTTGGCCAATTTCAGGTCCTGCCACCAAATGTTGGCTTTCCCCTTCAGAATGTAGATGGCCATTCTGACTTTCATGTTACTGGAATAGTTGTAGATTTGGAAGTATTTTTTTATGTCCAACAACCATGCCTCGACTTCTTCTCCTATCCTGGATTCTCCATCAAAAGTAGTTGGTTTAATCTTTTTAAATTCTCCTTCAAGGTGGTCTGTTTGTTTTCTTCTTTTGTCTGGTATGGTTTTGTCTTCAGCTGAAGGTTTCCCTTCAGACGAACTGTCTTCCTTTTCTGTTTTCGCACCAGAATTCTTGGAGGCCCTTTTGTTGACCTCTTCCTCAGGGTTATCATCTTTTGGACTTTTCTTGGTTACTATACTATGCAACAGGACTTCATTTATCTCTTGTTGTTCCTACTATGCCTTCTTCAATTTTTCATTATGTTACACATCAAAATTACTCACTTAGATAGTGTCGCAAGTGTCGCCATTACAAGTGTCACATTTTTCTCACAAGTGTCAAAAGTGTCAAGCAAATCATACTACCATGATGCCTATGTCATACTTATAACGAGATCAAAAAAGACACTTGAAACACCTCAAACACTTGATTTGGAAGAAGAGGAATGGTTAATTCGAGTTATGTAACTCTTGCCATCTGAAAAAACCATTGAATTTGGGTTTTTAGAGGACAACGCTCCTCTATACCTCCCTCAGGAGTGCTAGCACCCCCCTATAGACTGTTAGGGAGCGTTATAACACTTCCTACTACTTTTGGGAGTGTTGGCGCCCCCTAAACCTTGTTAGGGAGCATTATAACGCTCTGACACCCCTTTTGAGGGAGCGCTACCTATTCTGGGTAGCAGTTGGTTTGTTGAGAAGAATGGGGGAAATATCTTTTCAATCTTGGAAGGCAGTTGGATTTGAATCCCTAATCCATCCATGATCTTAGGGAAGATCCCTAACTGAAGGAGGAAAATCCTCAACTTACCCTAAAGATATCTCAAGTGGTTGGGCCTCTCTAAACCTATATAAGCAGGCTCTCTCATGGTGAAAAGGGGAGAATGATTGGAGACATAAAACCTATGATATCATAGGGAACACATAGTGAAGTGGAGGAGAATTATCAGTGAAGCTATTTTCATTCTGATCGTGGGTCTTTTGAGCAAGGGTTAGACAAGGAGGGCTCGACGAAGCTACTGCACCCGCATCTACGGTTGTAAGTTTTTTTCGTTATTGTTCTCATCAATATAATATGCTTGGCTTGTTTCTTTCTAGTTTGTGTTTGATCTCACATGAACTTGTCTCTAAGTCTATATATCCATTTGAAGCTAATCTCAGCAGGGTAGGAAGTTGGTTGTATCTTGTTTGTCTATAGGGCTTGTCGAGGAGCGAAAGTTTGGAGCTCAACTCGGAACGTGTAGGGACAAACATCGGTAAAAGGTAATTCTCTTATCCTTCCTCCTCACACATTAGTTTACCTAGAACTAAAATGAAGTCAGTGACCATGATAAGCACCTTCTGTCTTAAGAGTTAGGAGTCTAGCTCTCAAGAGGAGATCTACCTGTCCGCATGGAGATTTTCCTTCAACAAAAACCGACGACTCCACTGGGGAATCAAATTGAAACTTTTGGTTTTGGTTTTTCCTCATAGACCTTGTCTTACCCTTTGTTTTATATAGGCCTTGTTCACCCCCTATATATGATTTCACTTGCTGATTCAATCCTCAATCCATCACATGCATCCTGATTGACAAAAAATTGGCTGAGTTTTTGTTTTTTTTGACCTTTTTCTGAGTTTTTGAAGCCTGGCACCCCTGTGCCCATGTTATCCCAGCACTAGCACTCCCTAAAGGTCTCAAACATAGCTTTATAATGCTTTGGTGGCCCTTACACCAGAGTGCCAACCTCGTTTTTGCAAAATTACCTTCCAGAATTATGTTTTTTGCAACTCAGTCTCTGTTTTTTTCCCTTGTCCATCTTCTTGATGCTTCATTACATCTTCCTAATGACATTTGACCCTCTGCATTTTGAGAAGTAGGCTCTTTTTGTTCATATTTGGTGACCTTCTCTCTTATTTTGAATCTTTTCTCCTGTTGAGAACTTGGAATCGATCCACTGCCTTTTTCTCTCTTGTCTGACTGAGCAGAAACTTTGGTGAAGGACATTAGAAGTCTACAAATCTTCTCATTTGGTTCTTTTTTGAGGTCATTGTTCTTGAACATCTCTCTTTTGTGTGAATTGTTTGATTTTTCTTTGTTATTTTTTGTTTTCTGTTTGCTTCTTGTTTCAATCACAGCAAGAGGGTGTGTCTTGTGTGTGCAAAATCTTATCATACTTGTCTGAATCTCCTTGGTTTGAAAGAGTAGTTGGTAGGAGAAGTTTTTTGCATTGAATTAATCATCATTCACATACAAACGACAAATACACATATTAGTTATTGGTTTTCATATTAGAAGGCATTTTTGAAAATGTTTTAGCATTGCATTAGATTTGATTGAGAACCAATTGGTAGAGGACATTTCATATTAGTGTTTGAAAGTGAAAATGACTCTTTGTCTTTCCCTTAAATAGGCGTTCATTGAAAAGAAATGATTTCTTATCATCTTTCATGCATATTTTTGGGAATTGAGTCCTCATTCCATCAGTTTCACCTTCACGCACCCTTTGAGTAAAGAACAGTTGTAAAACGAATGCTAATTAAAAACAATCTAGAACATTTTTGTTTTTAGGATCTTCCATCAACAATAGACTAGGGTTAGCACTTTGGATTAGGCTGTGAGTACAACTCTCCAAATTTTTCAAAAAAAGTTTTAGCATCCTGAGCTAGGGAGAGTCAAATCCAATTGCCGTTTTGGTTTTCTGGGATCCCCCTCTCACACAGGGGTTACGCATGAGGTCACATCTGGGAGAATTACAAACATTATCCCTCTGTGGTTCAACTGTTTGTAGTGGTTGGATCGTATATTGGGGGTCGCTTGGAGGTATACCCATGATTATGTGTGGGAGCCTCTTGGGTTGATTTCAGACTTGTTATCCTGCCCATATGTTTCGGATTGGACTATCGAATATACCCTCCCAGGGACTCACTGCGAATTGGTGTCTTTAGTTGCCATAATCTTTAGGTACTTACACAAGGTGATGGTGAAGAGAAGTCTCACTATACCTAGAACAGACATTGGTCAAACTCACTCGGGCTCCTTGGAGGGTAAATCCAAAATTAATGCGTGGAATCTTGCACCAAGGTGAAAGTTCGTTAAGCAGGTCACCATTGTAACTGTTCCACCATATCCCATCCCCTTCTCAACTTGATCATGTGACATTGGATTTTATCACCAACTAGTACGATCATCGAGAGAAGTTTTTTTCTGCTTGGTTGATTCCTAGATTTTATTAGCGTATGTTGTTTCTTTTTGTTAGTTAGCCCTAGATTTTTAGTGTGTTCTGTTATTTTCCTGTCTCCAGCCTTTGATGATCATTCTGGAGTTAAGCCACTAGATTTTCAAGTTGGGGGCATACCAATCTTAGTCTTTCTTCTTTCTCGTTCTCATAAATACATGAGAATGCATCCGGGTAAACTTTTATATCTTTTTCAGACCCGTATGGATACACGAAAAAGGAACCCCCTGGAGTCTCCTTTAAGCTCTTTTCAGACTAACTAAACATGAAAAAATTGTCGAGTGATCTTGCTTCCTTTCCCACTCGTTAAAAGGTTTGAAAGGGCATCTTTCAAGTGATAATTTATCTCTTTTTCGGCCTCGCGAGACTAACATTACGAAAAAGGAAAACACTAGAGTCATCTTTAAGTTCTTTTCAGACTCTCTAAACATGAAAATATTGCCGAGCAACCTTGTTCTCTTCACGCTCGTTAAAGTATTTGAAGAAAATGTTTGTTGAGTGATATTTTATCTCTTTTTCGGTCTCATCAGACTACTTTACGAAAAAGGAACTGAGAGAGTTCTCTTTTAAGTTTTTTTCCAGACTCTATAATCATGAAAAAACTTCGAGTTTTCTATCTTTAGACTCGTTAAAACAAACATCGTCAAGCCCATATGGGACCGAACCCTTACTTCTTCCAGTTCGTTAAACAAAGGAAGAGGAACTTACCAAAGGTGAGTTATATTGAGCATGTGTTACCCTCCTCGAGATTATTAAATTAAAAATAGGTACTCGTCTATCTGGATGGGGGGAAAAATTGAAAGAAGCAAGCCAAACAGTTTTTGAGAACATTACCAAGTAACTCTTAGAGTCGCCCTTGAACATGAAACTTTGTCTTTGCGCACATCTTAATCCACTGAACCTCTACACTGAACCAATCCTCTGAGTTTTTCTTACTCCTTTGGGTTACTTGACGAAAGTCACAGTATCCACTGCATCATCGTGTTTTGGTCCATGTCATGTTTCTACTGTTGTGCCTCAATGTTCAAAGTATCCACCTCGAGAGTCATCCATCCCAAATATCTTGTTTCAATACCTGTTTCAGTCCATGTTTATTTGATCTACCAATTACATCTCTATGTATGTTTCGTGTCATTGATGGGGGATACATCAAGGCCATCCTTCGACGAGTCTATTCCTGTTTACTTCAACACATTATCTAGGAACTAGACTTAGAATCCAATTAGTACTTTGGGACCTGCATGCCTCAATGACAAGCCTCCTCAAATTCGACAGTGGGTTTACATCATTGACCTCTAATCGGATGATTCCATGGATGTTCGACTTCAGCTCATCCATTCACATTCGTTGGAATGTACTAGGGTACCTTGGGAATCATTGACATTAATGATGATTTCCCTCATGCTTGTTAACGATTTACATCATTGATCGGTAATCAAGTGGTTTCTTCCATGTTCAACATCAATACATCTATTCACATGGTTTGATTCATACTACATCGGGACCAGTAAGAAGACCTTGGGTTGAGTGATCACTCTGATATGTACTTTGCCCAAGTTGCGACAAAATTTCTCTTGCACAATGACACATATATTGTCACATAGATCCACTTTGTATTGGTCATGGCTATGTCTTTTAATATCGTAGATCCACCGTGTATTCCTCATGGCTACGATCAGTTCAGGTCATAAGAGTATAGATCCACATTGTATCCTCAGTGGCAATACCTGTTATCAATACAATTATGGATCCACAATGTATTTTATGGCGGCCATATCTTGCAAGTCTTGATCACCCAAGCATAGGTATGCCTGCCTTGGGTTTGAAACATGTCATAATATTTGTTGGATGTTTGTGTGCAGCCTCTGTCAGGTTCTTTGCATCTATACCCTTTCTTGAAAGTCTACAAAGCATTTCAGTTATTAGTTCTCATCTTCTAACTTAACACTTTGGGGGGCAATCTGTTACATATCAAAATTACTCACTTCGATAGTGTCGCAAGTGTCTCCATTACAAGTGTCGCATTTTGCTCACAAGTGTCACAAGTGTCAAGAAAATCATACTACCATGATGCCTATGTCATACTTATAATGACATCAAAAAATACACTTGAAACACCTCAAACACTTGATTTGGAAGAAGAGAAATGGTTAACTGGAGTTATGTCCCTCTTGCCATCTGAAAAAACCATTGAATTTGGGTTTTTAGAGGAGTGCGCTCCCCTATACCTCCCTTAGGAGTGCTGGAGCCCCCCTATATACTGTTAGGGAGAATTATAACACTTCCTACTACTTTTGGGAGTGTTGGCGCCCCCCTAAACCTTGTTAGGGAGCATTATAATGCTGAGACACCCCTTTTGAGGGAGCGCTACCTATTCTGGGCAGCAGTTGGTTTGTTGAGAAGAATGAGGAAAATATCTTTTCAATCTTGGAAGGAAGTTGGATTCGAATCCCTAGTCCAGCCATGATCTTAGGGAAGATCCCTAACTGAAGGAGGAAAATCCTCAACAAAGATATCTCAAGTGGTTGGGCCTCTCTAAATCTATATAAGCAGGCTCTCTCATGGTGAAAAGGGTAGAATTATTGGAGGCATGAAACCTATGATCTCATATGGAACACACAGTGAAGTGGAGGAGAATTATCAATGAAGCTATTTTCATTCTGATCGTGGGTCTTCTGAGCAAGGGTTAGACAAGGAGGGATTGACGAAGCTGCTGCACCCGCATCTACGGTTGTAAGTTTTTCTCGTTATTGTTCTCATCAATATAATATGCTTGGCTTGTTTATTTCTAGTTTTTGTTTGATATCACATGAACTTGTCTCTAAGTTTATAGATCTATTTGAAGCTAATCTCAGCAGGGTAGGAAGTTGGTTGTATCTTGTTTGTCTACAGGGCTTGTCGAGGAGCGAAAGTTTGGAGCTCAACTTGGAACGTGTAGGGACAAACAATGGTAAAAGGTATTTCTATTCTCCTTCCTCCTCACACATTAGTTTACCTATATCTAAAAGGAAGTCAGTGACCATGATAAGCACCTTCTATCTTAAGAGTTAGGAGTCTAGCTCTCAAGAGGAGATCTACCTGGCCATAGGGAGATTTTCCTTCAACACATTGTCGGACTTGAAAACCTGTAGCTCAACTATAAGGTTTCTCATCATTTAAAACACCTCCGTGGGTGAGCTTCCATCACTGTTCTATGTTGGATCTCCAGGAGGTCCTTGTTACATATTCTCTTCCACCCTGATTTCTGCACCTTCTTGGGCTGCCATTATTCAACACAAAACAAAAAATATTTATGTTTGTAATCCACAATATTTATTATTATTTTTTTATAAATTAGAATATATATACTAAGCAATTAATGTGGCCCTATTCAGGCCCAGTGTTGTAACTTTGGCTCTGATACCATATGTAATGTATCTCAAAAATCACCATAAAAAAAAATAAAAAATAATTATTTGTACATTTATCCTTGAAAAGTTTCGAGATCTCAAGCAAGTAAGCTTTCTATTAGAAGACTTGAGTCTGAAGGTTTGTTAGAGTCCTTACTGTCATCAACTTTCCTTACCATTCAACTTAAGTTTTCTAATCGACGATATAATGAGTATCTACTCATCACTTCAATGTTTAATTAAGATCCCGGAATTTATAATTACTCTCTTATCTGCTAGTACCTATAACACTATCACAGTCTTAACAATACAAGCAAATTTGGGGTTTTTATGACCAAAAACCCTACATAAAAATATTAGCCTATGTCCGCAATACAATTGACCTGTAATATGGTCTGTTACTCCCATACCACTTTCTGGGATGAAGATTCTCCAACGTTCTTATACTAGTATATTCATTACATTAATAGAGTTGTTCCCATAACAATAAGTTTCTTTTAAGTTCCTACAACTTTGTGAAGAAAATAGAGGTCAATCGGATTTCGGTGATCATAAGTGCCAAACAAAACGAAGGACCCTGATGTTTGCCGAAATTCGAAATACGGAACGACTGTGGGCCAACATTTTGGGTTTCCGGGATTTGGGATTTTGTGAATACAAGAGCCGGACATCAACACACAACATTTCCTGAAATTTCCACAAGATGCCGAGTACTTCAGGGTTTCAGGGTTTGGGTTTTCTTGAACACAAAAGTCAATCATCAACACATGAAAACTCCCAAAAATGAGGAAGGTGATTAGTTCTTTGGGAATTCAGAGTTCGGGATTTCGCGAGTGCAAGTGCCCAACATAGCCTCATATACAAACCTTCAAAATGCGAAAAAAAGGGTAGGTGGGTCCTGCACTTTGGGATTTTGATATTCAGAACTTTCCGAGTTCCGGTGTCCAAACCTTGACATACACAATTTTCCGAAATGTGAGAAAGGAAAAGGTGAGACCCTCATTTCAGGATTTTTGGGGTTCGGGGTTTCGCGGTTTTCATAACCAAACATCCAACATACCATGATTCTCGAATTGCAAAAAGAAAGGAACTAACATTTTTGGATTTTGGGTTTTGGAATCCCACGACTTCAAAAGCCAAATAATCAACTAGAAACAATTCCCGAAATTGCGAAGAGAAAAGAACATGGAACTGACATTTCAGGATTTCGGGGTTTAGAATTTTAGGGTTTCAAATGTCAAACCACCGCACACAACAATTCCCAAATTCCGAAAGGTGAAAGGGTGTGGGACCAACACTTCAGGATTTCGGGTTTCGAGGTTTCAACTGTCCAACCACTACATACAACAATCCCCAAAATTTAAAAGCATAAAGACTTAATAATTTTACATGCACCGAAGGATACAAAAGGATAAAGGTTTTATGTAAGGGAAAATCTCTAAATTCATCATGGAGCTTGACTAAGGATAGGGTAGCCCATTCTAAAAGGAAACAAGGAAAGTAAAGACCTCTGAAAGGCATCTATTCTCAAGATTGTTTTAGCATCCGAAAAAAACAAAGATGGGTTTCCAAAATTCTTTAACTCCCAAATTTTGTCATTCTATACACATATAATATATTGATGGCATATTGTTAGAGCATATTGTTAGATACATGGTATAGGATAAAACATTCGAACAAAAAGTGGGAAGAAACTCGTTACAGATCCAATTTAAGCAGACACAATACACTATATGAAAAAATGTCATACAAACAGAGAAGGTAACTTATTCCAGTTCAGATTCAATAGATACATAACATCAAAAGACATATCCATTCATAATAGAGAGGCAAAAATTAACATATCTGAATCCAATCTGCGAGAAGACAAAGGGAACAACCACATTCCTCCCAACTGTAGAACAGGGAAGCCAGATCTACTTGCCCGATTCACCCCCTAGCCTGACCATGAATCCATGAGGGAGAACTTGGGAACTCCTCCTCGACAATGTCCTTCAATTCCAACAATTATCCTCTTGCCTCACACTTACTCAATAGTGCTCATAATAGCAAGGCAATTCTGTTTCAGTAGACTCCTCTTGCCTCACACTCGATCCGCAGTGCTCATAACAGCAAGAGAGCTCAAAATTTTTTCCCAGCATATTTGCAGCGTCTTTGGGGATTTTTGCAGCCCTCTTAATCCCTGATTTTCAGGGGCTACCAGTGGCCAAATATCTGATTTTCCACTTCTCATAATCAACCTAGAGGTAGTTCCAACATGTTCCCCCACTCATGGAGTCATGGTTAGCTGATTTTAACATGGTTGTTCCATTTGTCCTCCTACAGTTAATATAAATATTCTGTTGTGATACAAGTGTCATAGTCAAATAGTTAGTTGATTCCAAATAGATCTCTTCCCAACAATCACAGTAATTAAATACAATTATTAAATTCAAAATTCAGAATTGCCATAGATGGCAAAAATTTTCCAAATTCAAATTTGCCAAAAACGGAAATAATTTCCAGCACACAAAAATAAAAATATTTATTTTTGGGGGATGTCACAGTATCCTTAATCCTCTTTTGATTTAACGAGGAACTTGTTCTTAAATGAAAGAGAAACACCATGTAGTGTACTGGAATGTCGGATCCTCCTCGTAGCTCTCCTACTCCTCTTTTGATTAATCTAGGAACTCTCTCAAATGGAAAAGAGACTAATAAAACAAGGAGAAGGGACTCAAACTTCCTTTGAGATATAAAACTTACATTCGAACATCTTGTCTCTCTCATGAACTAGAAATTCCTCACTTTGTTTTGTCTTTTTGGATGTGTAGGTCCCCCTTTTCCCTTAATTCATTGTTTCCATCCATGGCTTCTTCTCATAATGATGGTGGTGGTAAGGCTATCGACATCAATCTCGAACCCACTTAAGTGTGTGGGTATTTGGTATGGTGATCAAGACAAAGTTGATGTGGGTATTTGGCATGGTGATATAGACAGAGTTGATATAATCTCCAACAAATAGGAGAATTCGAATACTCCTTCCATGGTTTCCTTCATAGAAAATGAATGCCTCTTTAGGCAACCTACTAAGAATCAAGTTGCTACCAACACTATAAAAACAATCTTTGATGCTAAGAGGTTGATTGAGAGGTTCTTGACACTTGAATTCATCAGGACCGAAATGACAACCTCATAAGGACATTAGTCCCCCTTCGCTTTTAGAGAGGTGGTTCTCCTCTTTGTCTAAAATATATATCTTTGAATATCTTGGATTAGGGAGAGAGCTAGGAAACAAACCCCAAATATTTATTGCTTGGATTTATATGAAAATGGTTCTTCAATAATCCAATATGATCTTTATGTGCAACATAAAGTCTTTTTACAATAAGAAAAGATTGAAGGAGGGCTTCAACATCATAATTAAATTGTGATCAACATCACACACAATCTTCTTAATAGTATATAAACACATCTATATCTTATTGATGAAAAATAGGAGAGAATGATTTGATCATCTCAAAGAATTTTAATTAGTAATAAAAGAGAGATTGATAGGTCAACCTCAAATATCTCATACTTATAACTCAAAGTTACAAGATATAGTCAAGATCAATCTCGAAGCAATTCTTTATGGAGTTTATTAATGAGAAATTGTTCTTCATTACCAAAAAATTGATAGCCATATAAGTGGCTGCAAATACTCCATGATTATAAAAGATAAATTTGTAGAATAATACAAGAAAAATACTCAAAAACTCATCCTTGTGCCCAACTATGAGATTCAAGAATAAAGCTATGAGAAGTGGTGTACATGAATAGAAATAATGGAGAAGAT
This sequence comes from Picea engelmannii, assembly GCA_009831015.1. NCBI lineage: Eukaryota > Viridiplantae > Streptophyta > Pinopsida > Pinales > Pinaceae > Picea > Picea engelmannii. Next base: position 537,601 of record ML778532.1, read on the forward strand.
GGAGATTTATTTCTTTTGATCAGAAGCTTGATTGTGTATCCATGGTTTTACCTTCTTCTTCCTTTGATATTCTGCCCTGCCCCCATGACAATACCGATTATTGGAACCTTTGATGAAGTCACTCTTCTCTTTTTAAGATGAGATTTTCTAACTACTTGAGTAGTTAGAGTTTTTGCCTTCTAGAAATTCTCATACAAGTTTCTTCTTGACCCATTAAATTTAATTAATGTCTCATTAATTAGTCATTATTGAACTCACATCGTTAATGTATGTATATTGAAAATGGGTCCCTTTCCTTTTTGAATAAAAGTTTTTAAAATAAACTTTTATTTTCACAATTTAATTAATTTCCCATTTAAAATAAGACTCTGTTTTAATTTTATGGGAGTTATAATTAAATTTTTATCAATGGAAACCAATTTTGATGTTATATTCATCATCTTATCTTTCCAACAATATAAATTTTGCGTAAATCCGTAGCCCAGATCTCAAGATATGAGCTCGTAAATTTGAGTTTTCACGTTGACTGATATTTTAATTTCTGGGAAAATGTAGCAACCTTCAGCCATTGAAACATGTACCATCATATTCTAAGTCTAATACATTTCCAATGATATAAATTTTGTGTGGTATCGACACCCAGAGCTCAAGTTATGGCCTCTAGAAGATTAACACTCACCCATCGTCGATCAAAATTGATGGGCAAATCTCAGCCCTTGGATTGATTTTTGTGCTCCCCTTCATAAAATTCGAATTTTTTGTTTAAAAGTCTATCCCACATGCATTAGGATATTATATTATTCATGATATATAGTACTAAGTGTTTCATACACTTAGAAAGAAACATGAGAAGAAGATTATGGAGCATACGGGGTTTAACCTCAGAAAATTGTTGAATAAAATAATATTTTTTGAATCCTTTCATCGTCCACCTCACACCTAGTCACCATGATGAGTCATCGAATAAGATGTTGCCACATTTTGGAAATCGATTGGATGTCACATCATTCAATCAGATCATTTCATATGTCCCTCTTTGTATGTTTCCACATGTAATTCTCTTATTGGATGCCATGTGTCATTCCTCCATAGCCCACCAAATAGTAATGTGCCATGTGAAAAATTAGTATTGGTTCACATTTTAAAGGTGAAAACTTCAAAAAGAGGTTAAGTATGGGAAGGTAGATGAGATGTTATATGAGGGGAAGGGGATAATTGTAGACGATGAAAGTGAGGGAGGAGAAATGTAGGTAGTGGGAGCAGGTTGGCGGGTTGTTGAGTGAGGTGAATAAGGGAGTGAGGGTGGTCAGTGTTTGCGAACCTGATGATGATTGTGAGTAATTAGGGGGAAAGGAGATAAATGTAGATGACGAAAGTGAGGGAGGAGAAATGTAGGAGCGGGAGAGGGGGTGAGGAAGGTGAGGGGGAAGGGTAAAGGAGTGTGGTGGGTGTCTTCCCCCGCCATAAATTGAAATATGGATAAGTATGGGAGGATAAGGGGTAAAGGAGTGGAGAGGGTGGAGAGATAAGGAGAAGGATAGGAGTTAATCGAGGGGTGGAAGTAATTTGTAGGTGGCATAGGGAGAAGGGTGATGTGCAGTCAACGAGTTGGAGGATGAGGGAGTGTAAGGAGGTGAGGGGATGTATGAGTCCGCCAACTCGTGAACCCAATAGGGAGATGAGGGAGGAGTCCCAAAAATACTAAGTGTTGAGACTAGTTGAGCACATGGGAGAGGTAGTAGGAGTAGAGTGGAAAAGAGAAAAAGGTTAAGTGTTGATATGGATGGAGATGAAAGTGATGAGAATACTTATCCAAAATTTCGAAAAGGAGAGGAGAACATGATACTTAGAAAGATTCTTCAAAATCGTACCTTTTAACAAGATCTTGAGTAACTTAGGCATACAAAAACATATTTCTGATCCAAAAAATATGTGGTGAAGTTGAGTATGAGAGCTGCAGAATGAACTTATAAAAGTTCAAAAAAAATATTCTTTTGATATGAAGGTTTTTATGGATTTAAGAGCAGGAAAATATAGGTGACCAAATTTTGGTCAACAACTGGCTCCAACTGTGGGACAATGACCCCTTGCAGGTTACTGAGAACACCATAATATCAAGACCGGTTACCTTCTCCATTGGGCTATGGAGTCATCTTCAAAATACAATCTTGCAATTCTTCTTATTTCATGGAGTTATCTTCAAATTTGAACATCCACTTAGCAATTTCTTTATTGTGAAAAACTTTGAGTGAAGAAATAAACTATGTACATACATTATCTACCTACCCTAACTTAATTGAAAGAAAGAGGAACCTTAGATATAGTAAGATTTCTAGTGGATCCATTCAAACATTGATTTGATTTGTGGAAGGAACTTCAAAATTCTGAGATATGTTGGGACTTGTACCAATGAGTGAGGGGCACTCTCAACATGTACTGGAGAAAAATTATACCAAGTATTGTGAATATTTGATTGTGTTGTTTGGCCAACAATGCTCCAGAACCATAATTCAATAAAATCAATTATTGGCTGATGAGTTTTTGACATAAGAATGCATTCATCATTTTCTTTATTTACAACCACTTCCAAGGTTCTTGATTCATCAAAAATATCTTGAAAATATTCTTCTTTCTTGTAAAGGTGATCTTGTTCACCATTCTTCTCAAGATTCATTTATTCCATCAATTATTCTTGCTGCAAGTTCTCTTGTGATGTTTCATTATCTATTACAATGATGAAATCTTCTTGTTTATTTGGTGGTGGCTCCTCAATTTCATTTTCAAATTTTCTACTAAAAATTTCTTCATATGGAGTATATAGGAGACTGGAATTGTCTTCTTGTAATTTGGAGTTTTCATCTTCCTTTTCAACAACATGACTTGAATTAGAAATTTCATCCACTCTTTGATTATACTTTTATTTAAAATTGTTGAATTTGTTATCTTACTTCCATATGGGAGAGGATGGGTGGGTAGAAACATTTAAATCATCAACAAAAAAATATGAATGAACTTTTGGGATGAACTTTTCTACAAATGAATCTTCTAAAACATCCCAGCTAGTAATGGAGTTAGGCATTAATGAACTATACCATTCAAAAGCATCCTCTCGTAGAGTTTGTAGGAATAATAAACATGTAACATTGTCTTCAGTGGGGTTGAAATCATAACATGTACCTTTAAAATTAAACAAGTGTTGTTTTTCATCTTTTGAAGCATCCCCAAAGAATGTAGAAAAAAATTCAATAAGAATATTGGGCATTTGAAAGTCTGTTTCTTGTAGTGTTAAGCCCTAATATTGGCTCATTACCCCTTAATTGGGGCATATTATATTAGTAATGTTATTTTATTTATGTCAGCTTTAAGACATTATTTGTAATTATACCTCCTAGTCTCCTATATATACCAAGGAGACATTTTCATTTTGAATAATCTTGTACTTGAGCATTTAAGTGGGGTAAAAGGAGGTTGCCCCCTCGAATAGGCTTATTATCTGAAATTATCTCTTTTTTCAAGGAACTGAGTACTTTTCCTGAGGATTTTCTATGCTATATTGATGTTTGGTTCTTAACATATGGTATCAAAGCTCAAGGTCTTGGGGTTTCGCTGCTACATCTGAGATACCGTGGAATTTTTGCTATAACATTTTTTCTACAATGTTTAAGAAGGAACGGCTTGGAATATATTTAGTAGACAGATAAAGGTACGTTGGGTTAAAAATTCATCTCCTAATGCACTATACTTTTGGAGATACAACCTGTACAAGATAGGGTTCTGGAATCATCCTGAAATGAGTCATTGCAGAATTTTCGGTATAAATTTTTTTATGTAATGTTTCAGACCCTAAAATATGGAGACCATTTACAAAAATTAGTAAGGTATCTGTGGTAAAACTTTCATCTTCTGGGTCATCTTAAATTTGTATATACACCTTGTGTAAGATAGGGTATCTGACTAGTCCTATTGACTAGTCTCAAGAAGGTGTTCCTGGTAAAACAATCATAACTTCTTGCTAGAGTATCCAAATTGAGTGGGACTAGTTTCATTGGATCATGGACAGTCTGTAGTATTTTGGGTGAGAGTTTTAGAATTTGATATCAATTATTTTGTGCGGGGCATGCTATAGAAGTGACATTTCTTGGAAAGGCCAAAAATCGGCAAGTTGTGAGGAAGTTACCGTAAATTCCACTTGGCACATCCAATTTTGATCATACCTATGGAATTGGAGAGAAGAAATATCAGATAACTACCTAAAAGAAAGTTTCATACCCAGAAGGGCCGAAACTTGGGAGATAGAACAGAATAAATATTCTCCAGCAAAACCGCCTCAAAATCAAGATTCAAAAGTGATACTTGGCCAACATGGCACCAAAAAAGGGACCTTCTACACCAAATAAGCCTCCAGAAAATCCTAATTGGACTTTTTATGAAGGTGAAAAAATGCATAGGGACATAAATGAACTACAAAAGAAGATGGATTCAATGGAAGCTAAGTTGGATACTAAGATGGATTCAATGGAAGCTAAGGTGATGGAAGTATTGAAAAATTTCGTAACAGAGAAGACACTCGAAAGTGAAAATGCATCCCATGAAATTCACGATGAGGACACAAGGAAGGTGAATCAAGAATGGAGAAACTCCAACTTTGGTTAGAAGACCAACCACATTCCTAAGATTTATATGAGAAAGTTTGATGGCAAGGACCCAATCACATGGATACTTGATATGAAACAATTCTTTGATCTCCATAATGTGCCACATACACAAAAGGTACAAATTGCTTCTTTATATTTAGAACCTAATCAATTTGTTTGGTATCAATGTCTTTGTTCTCGCAAATCACTCGACACTTGGACAATTTTCACGGAAGAAATGATAGCACACTATGAGGATACAAGGAGAAATACCTTCTTTAGCCAATTGATAAATCTCAAGCAAAAGGGTTTAGTTACCGAGCACATTGAGAACTTCCAAAGATTGAATATAAAGG
>ML778532.1:556470-577436 GCA_009831015.1 Picea engelmannii
TTCAATTTGACGTATCCAGTTATCTAACTTTTCAGCGTTAACTTCTCCATTATAAAGTGGCAACTCAAATTTTATATCAAGCTTTAATGAAGGAAATTGCGAAGGAGTTTTACCATGCCCATTGGGAAGATGTTTCGAACTTGAAGAAGAAGAAGAAGAAGATGAAGATGATGGAGGAGAGGGTGGTGGAGAAGCACCATTCCCTCCATCTCTACCTGGAGTCTTGTCACCACCGCCTCCCTTATGCATTGAAGGGTTAGAGCCTTCACCCTGTGACATCACGGTTCGTTCCATTATGAATTTCATCATATCTCTCAACTGTATGAGATTCTTCCTGAAGTCTGCCTCTTCATCTGGAACATGTTCATGATCTTCTGCATGTGCCATGCTTGGTGAATGTCTCTCTGCAACTTGCCGTGAATGAAACTGCTTCGTCCTCGTCGGATAAGAACTTGGCTCCACAAGTTGACCTTCTCCTCTTGTGAGTTTCAACCTTGTGAGCATCAGAAAAAAAACTTGCAAACAATCAAGTCTTCAAAACCAGTGCTCTGATACCAACATGATCTAAAAATGAAGAAGTCTTGAAAAACTTGAATAATTATTAAGTGAAATGTTATGTGTTTTTAAAGCAACCAGATCAATTTGCAACACATAATAAAGGATTACTTATGTAAAAATACACATAGACAGCAACATAAACCATTGAACATCAGCACATAAACACAACAACTTGATAAAGGAGTTCACCCCACTCCAGGCTACATCTCCTGGTCCAGCTTCTAATGGATTATTATTATTAAATTGCTCAAAGTGCTCAAAAACATGCCTTACAATGCTCAAAATGACAAACCGACTGCTCCAATGGCTCCACAACGTCGCAAAACTCCTGTCTGGGCTCTTTCGACACCTCAATCGATCGAAAAATGAAGAAGATAGCCTCCTTGAAGTTTTCCCCTTCAACTTTGCTGTCTCTGGTTCTACAAATCACACCCTTGTGTTTCAAACCTGGCACACACGCTCATTTAAGCGTAAAAAACCCAGTCCCGTGCATAACCGTGCACCGGTACAAACCGTAGGACGATTAAGGGTGCGCCAGCCCCTAACCGCCTCGGCACTTGGGCACATGGCACCATAGGACCTTGGCTGGGAGAAATAGTAGTTAAAATTTTATAACCGTTGAAACCGCGTGTTTTAAACCATTGGTTAAATACAAAAACTCATGGGTTATTCCAACCCCGCGCATATACCAATATATAGTTTTAAACTTTGGTTTTGTTATAACATTTATCCGTGCGCATAAACATTACAACCGCACCATTCATTACAGATATAATATATGGTTTAGTGCACGGGTAATATAAACACACGGTTACATGTTTTATGCTATGGAACCATGGGTCGGGGCTTAGCCCCGACCTGCCCCCTTTTCATTCAAATCTTATGACCAAACTTTTATGCAATCGTTTTGACATATAATACAAGAAAAATTTGGCGGCATGATGGTTAGTGAAGGTTGGCGAAGGATTTGTATAGGGTGAGAGGTCTGGGGGTCGAACCTTGCGGCCTCCACTATATTTTACACATGAACCCAATAACCAGTCAATGAGTGACATGTGGCGCCAATGAATTGGGCCACGTGTCCTCACTTTATTGACTATCCATTGACACGTGTCAGCATCATATTTGCCAACAAACAACCAACCAACAATTGCCACATCATCAAACTTCCACATCATCATGATGGTACGGCCCTCCACATGGCCGTACGGACTGTACAGACAGGTACAGTCATCATCCCAATTTTTTTCCTGTTTGGCTTGGCGGACAGATCACAATATCTCCTCCATACGGACTCTGTTTGCGAAAGTAAATATAGCGCCAGAATCAGGAAGATGAGACGAATGCAATGGAACTGTTTTCGTCGCATTTCGAGCACTTTGAAAATTGAGAAAAATTTGATCCCCTGATCACTAAGTGAAGTCACCATAGTAGTAATACACACACACACACACACACACACACACACACATAAACCGAACTAATCTTCCACCTAGTACTAGGTAATTGATCTATACAATCATCAGTTAATTGAGTCACGCATGTGTAAATGAGAGAAACACATGAAATCACAAGATATGCAGCCTCTTTGCCACATGCATGATATATTCATACTCCTGGTGATAAAAACAAGGTGAACATGTAGCTGAAAACCAAGGTCACCATGCATGAGTTAGTTCCACTAGTTTAACCGAGGTGTAACTGACTTTGAACTGAAGAGGGAAGACACCCTATTTTGTAGGAGGCGCCCTAATTTTAGGAGAATATCATCAAGAGATAATACTCTCATCTATGGAATCACCCTCAACATTGGACTATCAAAGTTAGGAAACTAATTACCTAGGTGAGTGTGTAATATCTCCAACACTAAGTGACATTTTTTAAACGGGTAAAATTGAAAAAAAGAGTCGATGTTTATTTATTAAAGGCGATCAATTTTTTTTATTTCTTTATGTTGTTGACATTTATATTTGGATCTCTCTATCATTGATCAATACCAAGTTTCATATAAATCATCTTGTGCCCATCATGATCAAAGAGATAACAACCTATCTTCAACCAAGCACTTGGCTACTACCACCTATCATCTACTTTAGGTAATAATTTCACTTCCAAAAAAGTTATTGACTTAATGAGAATTGTGACCTCAAAACGCGAACTATGGCCCAAACGACCCATATTATTTCATAAAAAACATGAAATTCAATCCCCAAATAAAAAACTAGTGCTACTGGTAGCACCAATTTTTCAAACGAGGTCAAAATTGCAACATTTTTCAAGCATGGCCTTCAAAACTCATACAGTAGCTTAGAAAAACCTTAAAATCAACACCTAAATACAAAATGATGTTAAATAAAGCAATTTTGTTTTCAAAACATTAAAATTATAGATAATTTGAAATCATATTTTTAGTAGTTGGTACCATTAAGATCAAAACCTAAAAATCAACCATCAAATTGAAAAGTATTGCTACCAGTAGCACCCATTATAAAATTGGGGTATTAAAATGAGACCTTTTTTAAAAGTTGTAAAATAAATCATTACTACTATAAACAAAATCATAAAATCAACCCTTAAATGCTCACTTTTTAAATCTTAGTTTATCATTCCAAGCACAAGATAATACATAAAGCCATGAAAATATCACCCTATAATATTTTTTTACTTTTAATAAAAAATATTAAATACAAGTTACATTGAATAAAACATAAATTGTTTCTTAAAAGTATTGTTACATTGTCCATATTCAAAATATATGAGCTAACAAATTTTATTATATTCTTCATAATCAAAACATATAATTCATAAAACATAGAAATGATTCATAACTTTATGTAAGATCATATGTAAGTTCAATGCTCATTTATAGTTACCATACAAACATCATATGGATAAAAAATACATAAAATGTTTCATACACTTATTCAGTGTAATGTCCCCACTTTCAGACATCATCACAGGGCAGAGATTTATGATGACAAGAGTAGCCAGATGGATGCTATAGCAAGTAGAGGGGTATTTGAGAGGCATTCTGGGGTCCATATTGCATTGATGATCATATTCCATCATTATGAGCCATTCCGCATAGGTTGGCTTTGGTTTCATTGCATTCCGACAATTTCCAGGATTTTGACTATTTTGAGCTATAAGTCAATGAAATTCACTGAAGAGGTCATTTTGGGCACATTACTTGGAGGAACCTCTCAATGTAATAGCTCATTGGAATCAAGAGGAGAAACACTACAGGATGGGATGGTTAGAAGTGATTTTCAGTGGACAAGGAAGCCACAAGGAGAGATAAGGATCTTTTCAAAGGTAAAAATGGTTAATTAATTAATTAAAGTGATTTAATTAATTAATTAAATATTAATAAAATTAAAGTCACTTTGGAGGGACAAGGTGAGCCAAAAAGTATAAAGGAAAGGCAAGGGTCTCTTCTCATTCATTCATGTATGATCTTATTTTGATTTCTAGCTTCTAGCTAGTGAGCCCAATATTGGGGGTTTTGAGGGTTTTGACATAACAAACCCTAGAGGACGATTCAATGGTGAAAGATTCCACCTATCTTGTCCCAAGCTTGGTCTCAGAGATGAAATAATGTCCCACACCATTCTAGTTCCATATCTACTCAGTTATAGGAGGATTCTACATCAGTTTCATGTGCAGATAGAAAGAGGGTGCACTAGTTGAGGGATTCCAGCAAGAGGGGCGCACCATATTTGGAGAGAGATTCGTTGTAGGAGATTGCCAAGGCCGTTGGGGATTCTATCACTTGGGTTTTCATTGCAGGGCCTTGGACATCATATCTAGTGCTTTCTAAGACAGTTTTATGGCTCATATTATTTCTTGAGCAGTGGGTCGAATTGAAGAGAAGGAGGGCATTTTTGAGATCCAGATCTAGTCCGAAGGTTAATTAATTAATTAAAGTGGTTTAATTAATTAATTAAATATTAATAAAATAAAAGTCACTTTGGAGGGACAAGGTGAGCCAAAAAGTATAAAGGAAAGGCAAGGGTCTCTTCTCATTCATTCATGTATGCTTATCAGTTTGATATCTGGCTTTAGCTAGTGAGCCCATCTCTTGGGGGTTTTGAGGGTTTTGACTTAACAAACCCTAGAGGACGACTTGGTGGTGAAAGATTCCACCTAGCTTGTCCCAAGATTGGTCTCAGAGATGTAATACTCTCCCACACCATTCTAGTCAGATCTACATCAGTGTAGGAGGTTCTACACAACCATAGGCACAGGAATAGGAGGAGGGCGCACCATTGGGGGTTTCCAGCAAGGGGCGCGCACCATCTTTGGAGAGAGATTCGTTGTAGGAGATTTATAGGGCCGTTGAGGATTCTATCACTTGGGTTTTCATTACAGGGCCTTGGACATCAGATCTAGTGCTTTCTGAGATAGTTTTATGGCTCAGATTATTTCTTAAGCAGTGGGGCAAATTAAAGAGAAGGAGGGTGTTTTTGAGATCCAGATCTAGTCCGTTTGGAGGGGTTACACTTCATATCTGACCTTGAGACTTCACCTAGTGATTTACAGTGTCCCGATATATATTTCTGGAGAGTTGCAGAGCATTTGGAGGCCTCCTTCAGTAGGGCTGAATTATCTAGGGCTCCGGTCATCAAGTGGGGCACACCATTCAGTGGGGAATTTCAGATCTACAGAGATTGAGAGGGATCTTGGAGATTCCGGAACCTGCATTGTTCTTACCATCACCCGATCTATTAGTTGGCATATTTCTTAGGGTGATTGGATACTTTTGGCAGTAGGTCCGATTTATTGAGGGTTTTAGCCTTCTATTGGAGCGTGGCATTCTTTAGCTAGAGAGTTTGGCATTCATATCTGCTTGTATTGATCTTCATTTCTTATTCAGCCTTTAGAGACATCTTTTGTATTAGCGGGAGCGTTTTGTAGCAAATATTATCTATTGTCTATCTTCTTGGCCATCTATTGAACATTCGAGATCGACATCTTCATTGTAGCAGGTTTCTCTATTTTATGAATAAAGAAGATTTGATATGTTTTGACTTGTCTATCTTATTGCATATGGTTGAGGTATGTTCCATGGTTATATCTTTATATTATTTGCTGCATACACACATATAAACACATCTAAACAAATAGATCAACAAACTGTTTGACGAAATACCTCACTCAGAAAAAGTTTTAAAAAGACACCAAAACAATAATGATCCTTGCATAATGGCTTGGGATCATTATTGTGGTATCATAGCTTAAAATCATGCAAACCTGAGGGGTCTTCCATAAGGAGAGATGGATTTGTTTTACCTTGCTAGAGAGAGTATGATCTGTAAAGGGGAATATTACGCCCTTGGGGAGGAATCTAGGGCTCAATTGACATTCCAACAATATTTATCTATAAAACATCCTAGGTGGAGCAAAGAGGAGATTACATATTGGGTCAACATGGCAGAGGAAAACAAATCTATGGATATTTTGGACTTTACTAGAGGGATTGTTGATTGTGATGAGGAATATCAAACCCTTAATGAGAATCTCAGAGGCCTAATAACATTCCATCATTTTGTATCCTATAAGAATCCTAGTTGGAGCAAAGATGAGGTTACACATTGGGTCGACATAGCAGAGGAAAATAGAGTTATGTCAGCTAGATGGATGGAAGAATAGAGAAACCCCACGCCTAGTAGGAACACACAACCTTGCCACTATTGCAAGGGTCCGAGGGAACTTTGTCATAGGTGTAGGGATCAAAGACACACTATTGAGGAACACCATGACAGTGATGATGAGGTGTGTGAGGATGGAGCGATAGATGTGGATTTAGAGCATTTGGATGATGATAGTGACTCTTGCACAGAGGCTAGTTATAGTGACTCTACCTCAGAGGATAGTGATGGTGACTCTTGCACAGAACATGGTGACATTGACTCCACATCAGAGGATAGTGATGATGACTATTGCATGGAGGCTACTGATGATTTCATTCTTGAGGAGGATGATGACCCTTGTGTAGTGGATAGGCAGCTGGATGGATAGGACGATAGCCCTAGTGTCTCATTAGACATGTCACATACCCTTGATGACCTTACGCCTTAGCAAAGTAGTGACACTAGTGAGGAGTCACACATGTTAACACCTAGAGATGATGAGCTTCCTATGGGGGTCGTGACATATCTTTCCCCTATTCAGACACCCATGCTAGCCACGTCACATGAGGAGATTAGTGGCATGTCAGGTATGATGGATGAGCCTAGTGTGAGGGATGCACACCATGGACAGGTAGACCCACAGATCTAGGAGGAGGTACAGGACATACAGGCAGTTGACCTCACACATACAGGTTAGCTAGAGGAGATGGAGTCATAGCTATTGGAGACTCCCTTGGTTGAGAAGATTGCAGAGGTTGACAGGTGGATGGAGCACTTACTTCCAGGATCAGATTGCATGGATGAGGATGCACTCTTTAATAGTCAGGATGAACATAGCACGAGTCTGGATACATCTATATGGGATCCAGGTGTAGATGATAGTAGCAGGTTGAGTGCACAGGAGGATACAACTGCTCACACCGGATACAATATGATTCAGAGGGAGATAACAGTTGAGGATGATGTGTAGTTACATATGGCAGACCCAGTAGCACTGTAGACAGTGGGTATTTGAGCACATTATCTTATGCATAGAGTGTCTTTTGGGACTCTAGAGTTGATATTAGCGAGACTGACAGTGGCAGTGAGGGATTTGAGATGGAACCTCAGTATGACCATGATCAGGAGTCACACCACTTAACAACACAGTTGAGAGTTAGTGAGGCTATGATCAGGGCAGCCACTAGATGTATTTATGACATGCATACAGTGATGGAAGATTATTGTTGGAGAGCATCAGTGGCACAGGGTAGCTCAGATGGAGTATTTTCCATGGATGATTTTCACACTCTCCGGGAGAGAGTATCGGTGATGAGGATTGACTACCAGAAGTTGTTGAAAGACAGGGATTATCTACTGAGGGTTGGTGAGATGTATCATGAGGATCTAAGGGAGCATGAGTTGGATATGGACCGACTCACTCAGGAGTTGGAGAGCACTCGACGATTCTTGAGAGGCACACAGACTACCCTTCAAGAATTAGAGTCTAGATCAGATGGATCTCTTGAGGAGATTCGTCAGAGATCCACTTCATTTGTCTTAGTGGACACTCAGATGTATCAGTCAGTCATGTTGATAGAGGATGTTGATGATCTAGCAGAGGAGCACCAGTTGATGGGGGACACTTCCATTGGTGTCTTGGGAGTGGTTTATCTCCATATAGATATTGATCCAGCTGTATGCCAAGGATCTGTGATGCAGCATGAGTTTGCAGGATATGATAGGATTATGTCGGAGCATACAGTGATGGGGGATAGTTCACAGAGTCATGCTAAGATGTATGGTGACATTCAGAGGGGTATAGTGCTCTGCAGGGAGGAGACAGACTTAGGGGAGTATGCCTATTTCACTCTTTTGCAGCAACCCATAGTTATGATTGAGCACCTTCACCAGATCAACAGTCGCATGAGGAGAGATAGACAGTGGCTGAGGGCATGGAGAGTTCCTAGGCCGAGGCCACCTGACATGAGTACTTCTACGACATCTAGCCGGGGAGAGAGGGATCATCATAGGCATCCAGTTGAGACTTGGTGTGTGAGAGAGAGCAGCATGGGGTAGGTGGTAGCATATGAACACATAGGACTTCTATCAGTGATTAGCCTCACACAGGAGCAGTTAGAGGAGATTGGAAGTGATAAAATTCCAAGTTTTCCATGGGACCCAGGAGTCCGTTTTGTTAGCACGATGTTCGTGTTGACCTAGGTTGCACAAGAGAGCCACACACTCCACCTTGGTTTGGGTTGGAGTGGGTCTGTAGGTACTTTTCCTATGGGGCGAGACCTTTCCTTCCACTTGATCATCATGATAAGGAATAGATATGTTTGGAAATGTACTTCTTCTACAAAGATGCCCTTACATATACAGTTTCTGGACAACAAGTTCGGTGGTCACAGGTATTTCAGCTTGAGGATCTAGGCGAGGATGATCCTGTATGTATATAGGGGACAGAAATTCATGGACAGAGTAGTGCAGTGTCAGAAGGAAGATCATCGACAAAGTTTAGCATGAGACCCAGGGATTGCAGGATTGAGCATTTCATTGACCGATAGGGGAGAGTGGACCATTGTAGGGGAAAGTTATTCTAAGTTTCCATTTAGCACAGCGCTCGAGGGTGCCTCATGGAGATCTTGCAGAACCTCATTCTGGCATCATCATGTGCAATTGATGGAGACCATGTGGATCTTGGTAGATATTTGGAGGATGGAATCATTCCGAGATGAGTCCATGGGTCAGGTGCAGGAGGTTCACAGGGTTGATATCTTCCAAGACTGTTCTTCACAGAGTATTGTAGTTCACTTCTTGATATGGGATCCAGGGGGTGGAGTGTGCTATTGTTCATCATTGGATGGGTTCTACTATGTATCCCACAGGTGGACATGGGATCCTAGTATTTTACTTGGAGAGATTTGGGTATTGCTTGAGGACAAGCAATTTTATAGCAGGCAGGACTGTAATGTCCCCACTTTGGGACATCAACACAGGGCAAATATTTATGATGACCAGAGTAGCCAGATGGATGCTATAGCGATTAAAGGGGTATTTGAGAGGCATTGTGGGGTCCATATTGCATTGATGATCATATTCCATCATTATGAGCCATTCTGCATAGGTTGGCTTTGGTTTCGTTGCATTCCGACGATTTCCAGGATTTTGACTATTTTAAGCTATAAGTCAATGGAATTCACTAAAGAGGTCATTTTGGGCACATTACTTGGAGGAACCTCTCAGTGTAATAGATCATTGGAATCGGGAGGAGAAACACTATAGGATGGGATGGCTAGAAGTGATTTTCAGTGGACAAGGAAGCCACAAGGAGAGATAAGGAGATTTTCAAAAGTAAAAAGGTTAATTAATTAATTAAAGTGATTTAATTAATTAATTAAATATTAATAAAATTAAAGTCACTTTGGAGGGACAAGGTGAGCCAAAAAGTATAAAGGAAAGGCAAGGGTCTCTTATCATTCATTCATGTATGTTTATCAGTTTGATATTTGGCTTTAGCTAGTGAGCCCATCTCTTGGGGGTTTTGAGGGTTTTGACTTAACAAACCCTAGAGGATGATTCGGTGGTGAAAGATTCCACACAGCTTATCCCAATCTTGGTCTTGGAGATGAAATACTCTTCCACACCATTCTAGTTAGATCTACATCAATGTAGGAGGTTATACACAGCCATAGGTAGAGGAAGAGGAGGAGGGCGCACCATTGGGGGTTTCCAACAAGGGGGGCGCACCATCTTTGGAGAGAGATTTGTTGTAGGAGATTGCCAGGGCTGTTGAGGATTATATCACTTGGGTTTTCATTATAGGGCCTTGGACATTAGATATAGTTCTTTCTGAGATAGTTTTATGGCTCAAATTATTTCTTGAGCAGTGGGGTGAATTGAAGAGAAGGAGGGCGTTTTTGAGATCCATATCTAGTCCGTTTGGAGGGGTTACACTTTAGATCTGACCTTGAGACTTCACCTAGTGACTTGCAGTGTCCCGATCTATATTTATGGAGAGTTTCAGATCATTTGGAGGCTTCCTTCGACAGGGATGAATTATCTAGGGCTTCAGTCATCCAGTGGGGCACACCATTCAGTGGGGAATTTCAGATCTACAGAGATTGAGAGGGATCTTGGAGATTCGGGCACCTGGGTTGTTCTTACCATCACCCAATCTATTAGTTGGAATATTTCTTAGGGTGATTGGACACTTTTAGCAGCAGTGCCGATTTATTGAGGGTTTCATCCTTCTATTGGAGCGGTGCATTCTTTAGCTGGAGAGTTTGGCATTCAGATCTGCTTGTATTGATCTTCATTTCTTATTTAGCCTTTGGAGGAATCTTTTGTATTAGCGGGAGTGTTTTGTAGCAGCTCTCATCTATTGTCTATCTTCTTGGCCATCTGTTGAGCATTCCAGATCGACATCTTCATTGTAGAAGGTTTCTCTATTTTATGAATAAAGAAGATTTGAGATGTTTTGGCTTGTCTATCTTATTGCATATGGTTGAGGTATGTTCCATGGTTATCTATTTTTGTTATTTGTAGCATACACACATATAAACACATCTAAACAAATAGATTAACAAACTATTTGACGAAATACCTCACTCAGAAAAAGTTTTAAAAAGACACCAAAACAATAATTATCCTTGCATAATGGCTTGGGATCATTACATTCAGATTGACTAATGGATTATGAAATACCATGAGAGTCTACATTGTTTTCAGATGAATGATTGGATGAATATGTAGATGATCCATACTCTTATCTATTGTCGATGAATGAAACATATGTGTCTACATGCATGACCAACATTTTAGATGTCAAAATCCTTTTATATCTATGACTAAGTGCAACAGAATCCCATCTTGCAGTTATTTCTTGTGGCAACAACCTCTTGATAATCTTTGTTGTCCTAGAGTGAAGAGTTCCTCTCTTTGTCAAATTGAATTCATAAACAAGCATGTCAACATCGTCTAATTCTAAGAGGTGAGTGCAATGACAAGTTGTATTTTGACCCTTTATTTTTCCCTTTCTATTGACATGGTTCTCAACCACCATCTTTGGCTTGTACACACCATTGAATGGGTGTGTATGTGTTGCATACCAATGCACTTCAATTCCAATAACATATTCATTTTATTTCTCAATATTTATAAACTTTGCAATTCAGAATGGATAACCATGTGGATCGTCATTCACTAAGGCTTCAATCATGCTACCCTCCTTAATATCATGTATTGAACCTGTAATGTACCCAAAAATTTCCAAATAATATTTTTTTTTGCTAGGTGCATTAAATCTTCTTTACTCTGTTATACTTGATTGGTTTACAACTAAAAATCGTCACTATTGGAATACAATGTAAGCTTACATGTCATTACAAGAGACTAAGACCAGGCGGCCAACCTTTCATTTAGTTATGCCTATTACAATCATTTAGTACATGTAATAACACTTGTCACAACAAGTTAAGGTTTAGACTATTCATAAAACTGTGATCGGGTTATGTCATACAATCTAAAGTAACTCTAGCCTACACAGTTTCCTACCCTTAACAAGGGATCCACAAATATGTTTCACTAAAGTTCCACCTTTAAACAAGTCCTAGTACTCTCTATTTCATATCCAAATGAAGGGTTACTTCAAGATTTATTGCAACAATCCCATACATTCAATTTCCTTTTCTTTATTATAACCCCTTATAATTCCATGTATCCAGAGCTTATTTAATCATTGATGTTAGATACAAAACTCATTACCATAAAGTTCCTATATCCAAAGTTATACCAGGCAACGTATGTTTCTTGAGTTTATAGGAATGACTTATCGTATGTCTTACCTACTTTGTTTAACCTTCATTGCATACATGCCTTCTTAAAATGACTATACCCTAACTGAATGCCCACTCTAACTATCAATAGTAGTGGATCGTTCTTATCAGTTTTCTTTGTTAAGGCTTTCAATACAGTAGTTAGCAGGACTAACACACACACCAGTTGGAAAAATGATAGGGTCACACAAATAAGGATATTTTACGTTGGAGTTGGATACCCACCTGGCATGACAAGTCATAACCCTAATTCTTACTGTCCATCATGAAAACCATCCAATTTCATGAAAAGGGTTAGAACTAACAATGTTAGTAGGCTCGGTTCAATGCACAGTTAATACATGTCTGTAAATAACATTGAATCCTCTGGTTGAGAGTTATGAGGTTTTCTGCACGGTGTTGGTTCTAGGATTATATTTACCAATGGGGATAAGCCGTGCACACATATTCACATGGCCCGTGTACCCAAGGTATCCATTCACCATTACTCTACAATACGAGAGTTACTTGGGTGACTAATGTTCTATTTCTCCTTTGGTTCTTGTGAATTTTCATAAAAAACGTCCAGCATTAACCTCTGCAACACTACTCTGCGTGTAAACACTGGAGAAGATGGGGTTCCTACTCTGCGTAAGGCAAGAAAACATTACACGTCTGACTGGTTTCCTCCTTTACTAGGTATATTCACAAAAACTCCATCTCTTGAGTTAACTGTAGAATGTAAGGAAGGGTCAGTCGTATTTTAAGTTTGTCTCTATATTTTCATCCATGCTCTGGATAAAACACGTATCAAGGACTTCATATCTTACATATTTATCTCTCCCATGAGGGTAATGCTAATCAAGGACTTCATTAAATTGTAACCCATTTTACACAGGCGATTTTTAGTTTCTTGATTAAGGGAAAGTCCCGAAATGTTGTTAGGGTTATGTCAACAAGCAGATAACCTCAGTTGTCTCTTTAATATTTAGACTTCTATTTTTATTTTGAATCACTCACGGTATACCTATCGTCCAACTTCCATGATTAAAACCCTGTTATAGTGACCCTAAAAATTCTGCATAAGGCGTCATGTGTGAGTAACTATGCACTAATTCTCTTTGTGTATTATACTATGTATCTCTTGCATTCGTAAGGAAATAAGGAGGCATGAATGCTCGAACCCTTGATTCTTAAAGTTGAGAAAGTGAATCCCTGAACTGACTGGGATTCATTTCATTTTGAACCCACGGTGCAAAGTTATAAAAGAAAAACACCTACGTTTGTAGCGAGACTCTTCTTCCCATAAAGTGCGTAGGTAGTAACCTGTCTACGATACCCTTCTATTTAGTTTTCGTATAATATGTGCAGGGAAGTAAAGGTCCTGATACCTCTCTTGATGTGAATAATTTAATTTTCTAGGGTTTATATTACGGTGTAGAATTCACCCTAAATTCAGTATTCCTGGAATTGGTGGTTAAGATAGGTTCAAGGATATATTTTGGGTTTCGTTTTAACGATCTGTCCTTTTCTATTTGTTTTTATCATCAATTTGTAAGTTTGAGAATTATGATACCAGTTTCCCATAACCCTATCTGTAATTTTGAACTGGGAAATAATACCTCTGTGGAATATGATTTACCCTATGCGAACTTTATTAATCTAGAAATCCTATGGTCAACTTGTCTAATTTCACTTTGTTAGCGTGAAAATAATTTTGAGTATCCAGAACTCTATTCTTGAGTGTGTTCTTTTTTATCATTAATCTATAGTTTTAGATAATTATGAGGATAATATCTCGCAACCCTATCTGTGATCCAAATCGAGCAATTATGTGGAACATGTTTTTATATTGTGTGTTCTTTATAGTTCTAGTTATGCAATATATATTGCATGTTTGAAATGTTTTATCTTCTTGATACATTATGAGAAATTGATTTAATTTTTTTAGGTTACAAGACTAATGATGGGACACCTATTTTCATTGCAAGGGTACCCATCAGTTATTTCAAGATCCACTCCTCCCCTTCAGACTGTGGATAATTCACTTCAGTGACACTGGAAGGAAACATGCACCCGCACCAACCTCAAGATAAGTGTTTCATGTGTGGAACCTTCACTATTTTAGTTTTGTTGATTATTCTTGAACATTACTTTATCTTCAATACTTAAATTTCATTGCCTTCTGTCTTGATGCTAATTACTAAATCTTGGTTTCCTTGTAGGACTTAAACATTCACAATCAACAGATCCACGACAACGCCTTGCTCAAAAAAGGTATTAGAGTTTCGATTATAGGGTTAGTTTGAATGTTCAGGTTCAATTTTCAAGTGGTTCTGGGTCCTTACCCAGAGTATTCTATTGTAAAGATTTGGATCAAAAGTCTCTGTCTATACAAATTGTTTATTATCTTATTATAAATGAATGCACAGATGTTTCTACAACCCAAGGAATACTGTTATATATTGAGAAGTCTATGTAATATGTGTTATATAACATTGAAACTTTGTTTATGGTTTCACTGTGCTATAAATGAACTGTAATTTTTTTTATGCCTTTGGTATTGTCTTATCGATGGAAGTTTACTTGAAAACTCATGTGGTCCAAATGTCAAAATATTTCTGTGTATTAGATGTTTATGTAGCTCTGAAAATATGTGTAGGCAACGACACACACACACACACACACACACACACACACACACACACACACATATCTACAGATATGGTACAAGTTATCATTATCGCAGTAATACTTCTGTTCTGTTTAGATTTATTGCATACCTATAAAAAAATACACATGAATTTCCTATAGAGATGTACTTAAGCTTATTCGACCTGTAGCAATCTGCAATAAATATTTATGCATGCTTATACTTAAACCTACATTCATACTTATACCAAAATATTCCTAATATCAACAATAGATCGAATTGATATTTGCTTTCCTATTTCGGTTCAAAGAGTACATC
Organism: Picea engelmannii; assembly: GCA_009831015.1. Taxonomy (NCBI): domain Eukaryota; kingdom Viridiplantae; phylum Streptophyta; class Pinopsida; order Pinales; family Pinaceae; genus Picea; species Picea engelmannii. Next base: position 571,431 of record ML778532.1, read on the forward strand.
ACATGAATAAGAAATTCTTCACACATTCATCAACAACTAACACACAGATTATCTTTCTTAACTTTACTCAATGAATAAAATCAAACTGTAATGGCTTATTCTACAATTCATTTCATTCTAACAGCTATTAACCAATAAAACAATTCAACAAGGAACAAGTAGATGTACATATCTGAACAAAGTGTTGGAACAACAAATGGAACAACCAAGTTCCACCCAACCATAGAACAAAACAACCATTCTACTTGCTTCGTTCACCCCCTAGCCTGACCATGAACCCATAAGGGCAAACTCCAATGCTCCTCCTTTGCTATAGTCCTCTTCCAGATCATAAATTTCCCTTGCCTCACACTCAAAACAATGCTCATAAAAACAAATTATATCCTATCTCCAACATACTAAGCATTGTATTGCCTCCTCCCATACGTTGTATATGCAAAAGCATGTTGTGCCTAGGTCTTTTCTCCCCTTTGAAAATTTTCGCAGCTTTTCAAATCCCTGATTTTTAGGGGCTGCCAATGGCCAAATTCCTCACTTTCCACCTGTAAAATTCATCCCTGAGGTAGTTCAAGCATGTTCCCCACTCATGGAGTCATGGTCAATTGATTTCAACCTAGTTGTTCCATTTGTCCTTCAACAGTTAATATAAAAATATTTGTCTCTTACAAGTGTCATAGTCAAAGAGTTGGTTGGGAAAATCAAATATTTCCCAATAGTCACAATAATTAATTACAAATAATCAAATTCCAAATTTGGAATTTCCATAAATGGCAATAATTTTCCAAATTCGAATTTACCAAAAACAGAAATAAATTCCTAAGTGCATATAGACTTTAATAATTAATTATTTTTGGGGATATAACATCATCTCCCCCTTTAGTACAACACTATCCTCAATGTTCATTCCTTTCTCAGAACAGTGTTGGATAATATTTTTGCAAATCTTCCTCCAATTCCCAAGTGGCCTCCTTAGGACTAAAGTGCTTCCATTGCACTTTTACCTAGGCAATGGCTTTGTTCCATATTACGGTTTCTCTCCTATCTAGAATGCGCAAAGATTCCACTTGGAACTCACCTTCTGGTTCCACCTGCACCATGTTCCAATTGATCATGTGAGTAGGATCATGGATATATTTTTTTAACAAAGAAACATGAAATACATTATGAACTTTCAAACTTGCAGGAAGTGCAAGGTGATAGGCCACAGGTCCAATTTGAGCTAAGATCTTGAAGGGGCCACAAAAACTGGGTGCCAACTTTGAATATCTCATGAGATACAACTTGTACAAGATAGGGTTCTGAAATCATCGTGAGCTGAGTCATTACATAATTTTCACTATAAAAAAATTTATGTAACGCTTCAGACCCTGAAATCTGGAGGCTATTTATAGAAATCAGAAGGTATCTGTGGTAAAAATTTCACCTTCCAGGTCATCTTAAATTTGTAGATACACCCTGTGTAAGATAGGGTATATGACTAGTCCTATTGACTAGTATCAAGAAGGTGTTCCAGGTAAAACAATCATAACTTCTTCCTAGAGTATCCAAATTGAGTGGGACTAGTTTCATTGGATCATGGACAGTCTATAGTATTTCTGGTGCGAGTTTCAGAATTTTATATCAATAATTTTGCGCAGGGCACACTATAAAAGTGAGATCTCATAGAAAGGACAAAAATCGACAAGTTGTTGGGAAGTTACTGTAAATTCCACTTGGCACATCCAATTTTGATCAGACCTGTGGCATTGCAGAGAAGAAATATCAGAGAACTACTAAAAAGAAAGTTTCATACCCATAAGGGTCGAAACTTGGGAGATACAACATAAGAAATATTTTCTAGTAGAACCACCTCAAAATCAAGGTTCAAAAGTGATACTTGGCCAACTGCCACCAAAAAAGGGAACTTCTACACCAAATAAGCCTCTAGAAAATCCTACTTGGACTCTTGATGAAGGTGAAGAAATGTGTAGGGACATAAATGAACTATAAAAGAAGATGGATTCAATGGATACTAATATGGATTCAATGAAATCTAAGTTGGATACTAAGATGTATTCAATGGAAGCTAAGTTGGAAACTAAGATGGATGGTTTAAAATGGGAGATCATGGAAGTATTGAAAAATATCATAACAGAGAAGACACCTGAAAGTGAAAATGCATCCTATGAAATTCATGATGAGGACACAAGTAAGGTGAATCAAGAATGGAGAAACTCCAACTTTGGTTTGAAGACCAACCACGTTCCTAAGAATGATATGAGGAAGTTTGATGGCAAGGACCCAATCACATGGATACTTCAGATGGAGCAATTCTTTGATCTCCATAATGTGCCACATACACAAAAGGTAAAAATTGCTTCTTTATATTTAGAACCTAGTCAATTTGTATGGTATCGATGGCTTTGTTCTCGCAAATAACTGATCACTTGGACAATTTTCATGGAAGAAATGATAGCACAGTATGAGGATACAAGGAGCAATACCTTCTTTAGCCAATTGATAAATCTCAAGCAAAAGGGTTCAGTTATCGAGCACATTGATAACTTCCAAAGATTGAATATAAAGGTAACTGATATTCTAGATGAGCACTTGATTGATGTATTCATATGAACTTTAAAGGATAACATTCAACATGAGGTTCACCTTTGGGAACCTAAATCATTGGAGAATGTTTAAGGTGGCAAGAAATGTTGAAAGTAAAAATATGGCTATGGCTACTAGAAGGACCAATCCTAACATCTATATAGAGAACAATGCTCCTTCTCCTAAAACACCTCAACCTACAAGGTTGACACCCCAACAATTGGAGGAAATAAAAGAAAAAGGTTTATGCTTTAATTGTGACAACAAGTACAATAAGGGACATAAGTGTGGTGATAATAAATTATTCTACATAGATTGTGAAGAGGAAGAAGAACAAGAACAAGAATCATCCCAAGTTGAAAACGTAGAAGCAATTTCATTTTAAGCATTGACTCCCACGATATCGTGTAATGAATTGGCTAGAATTAGCACTCCGCAAACCCTCAAGATCGAATGATACATAAAAAATAAAAAGGTAATAGTCCTAATTGATTCTGACAGTACTCATAATTTCATTCACTATAAATTAGCGAAAGATCTCAATTGTTGTGTATATCCAGCGCCAGAGTTTCAAGTAATGATTGCATATGGAGGAGCTATCAATTGCTCAGGAAAATGAAATAAGATCAATATTACTATGGGGGAATATGTAATGAATAGTCCAATGATTTCTATACCCATGGGTGGTGCAGATGTTGTACTAGGAATCCAATGGTTACAATCATTAGGAAAAATGGCTTTTAATTTTCAAGAACTTTTCATGAAATTCTCATTGGAACGAAAAAAAATTGAGTTAAGAGGTATCACAGGGAAACTCGGTAAGGTGATAAGCTCTAACGGCATGACAAAATTATTGAAAAAGGGTCACCAAGAAATTATTGCACATCTATTCTCACTAGATGTTCAAACATCTAAGCCATCTATTCCTCAATATCTCCAAAGGATCATTGATAATAATTCCAAAGTATTTGAAGATATTCCCAAGGGTTTTCCACCCACTCGAAATCATGATCATGAAATTCACCTTACTCCTGGGAGTGTTCCTCCTAACATCAGGTGATACAGATACCCTTACGCCTAGAAGAGTGAAATTGAGCACATGGTTGAAGAAATGTTAGAGGCTGGCATTATTAGACCTAGCCAAAGTTCTTACTCTGCACCAGTGGTAATGGTATTCGAGAAAGATATCTCATGGTGTATGTGTCCAGATTATAGAGAGCTCAACAAGATCACTATTAAAGATAAGTTTCCCAATCCCTTCATTGATGAATTGTTATATGAACTACATGGAGCAATCTATTTCACAAAATTGGATCTCTGTTGAGGGTATCATTAGATCAAAATGAAGGAAGAAGATATCCCAAAAACAACATTCTGAACTCATGAAGGCCATTATGAATTTTTGGTCATGCCATTTGGCCTTACAAATGCACCTTCCACATTCCAAGGGTTGATGAATTCCATTTTCAAGCCCTTCCTTCGAAAATTTGTGTTAGTATTTTTTGATCATATACTAATCTACAACAAGTCTTTGGAGGATCATGTGCAACAACTATATGCCAAACCATCCAAATGTTTCTTTGGAGTAAATAAGGTAGAGTATTTGGGTCATATTGTATCTTATGAAGGTGTAAAGGTAGACCCTAACAAGATTAATGCCATGATGGACTAGCCGATTCCCAAAACATTAAAGAATCTTAGAGGGATTTTGGGTTTGACAGGTTACTACCGCAAGTTTGTTTGAAACTATTGAAGAATAGCAGCACCTTTAATGACACTAACTAAGAAGGATGCATTTTCATGGACTCCGAAGGCAACTAAATATTTTGAACAACTTAAAGAGGTGATGTGTAAATCTCTTGTCTTGACCACTCCAGACTTCAGAAAAACATTTATTGTGGAATGTGATGTCTCTGGAAATGGAATTGGTGCTGTCCTAATGCAAGAAGGAAGGCCCATGGATTTTGAAAGTCCACCACTCAAGGGAAAGGACTTACAAAAACCCATTTATGAGAAGGAAATGATGGAAATACTACATGCATTGAAGAAATGGCATCCTTACCTAATAGGTAGGCACTTCAAGGTCAAAATAGATCATGATAGCCTTAAATACTTCTTGAAACAAAGACTATCTTTAGAAGAATAACAAAAATGGGTAACCAAGATATTGGGTTATGATTTTGAAATAGTCTATAAAAAGGGGAAGAAAAATGTTGTGGCAGATGCACTCTCAATAAAGGATGAAGATGTTGAGGCCTTTCTCTGTGCTATCTCGATTATCCAACCTATTGGATAATAGAAGCAAGGGTGAATGGAATAATGACAAAAAAGTGTGGACACTCATTCAAAGGTTGCAACAGGATTCTATAGCATTAGATACATTTACATGGAAAAATGATTCACTATGGTACAAAGATCGCTTATATATATGTAATAACTCCCAACTCAAACAAAATGTACTATTGGAATTGCACACCTCTCCAGTAGGAGGGAAATTGGGAATTTTAAAAATCTACCATAGAGTCAAGAAGGATTTTTTTTGGGATGGCCTTAAAACTAATGTTCAAAGGTTTGTGGAAGAATGTGTGGTTTGCCAACAAAATAAGGTGGAAACAATTAAGACCCCAGGTCTTTTACAACCATTATTCATCCCAAGTCAGCGCTGGGAGGAGGTTTCCATGGATTTCATCACAGGTTTACAAAAGTCTGAAGGAAAGAATGTCATCATGGTGATTGTTGATAGACTGACCAAGTACGCACACTTTTGTGCACTCTCTCATCCATTCAAAGATAGCATAGTTTCCACCACATTCATGGAGACAGTTCAAAAGCTACATGGTTGCCCAAAGATTATTGTAAGTGACAGAGATCCCATCTTCACTAGACATTTTTGGACAGAATTATTTTCTTGTTTGGGTACTCAATTGGCTCATAGCTCATCCTATCATCCTCAATCTAATGGAAAAACCGAGATAGTGAAAAAATGTCTGGAAGGCTACCTTCGTTGCTTTGTACCTGATAAACAAACACAATGGCTCAAATGGTTACCCTTGGCAGAATGGTGGTATAACACTTCCTTTCATACTGCAACAAAAATGACACCATTTATGGAACTTTATGGATACCACCCTCTTTCCATCACTTATTCTCTAAAAGAAAAATATAAGGTTCAAGCAGTGGAAGATCACATCGAGAATCAACAACAAGTTCTCCAAATCTTAAAGGACAACCTGACCATGGCAAAAAATCGCATGAAACAACAAGCAGATCAACTTCGTAGTGAAAGAATTTTTGAAGTAGGGGATTGGGTGTTTTTAAGACTACAACCATACAAACAAATGTCCCTCAAGCAATCCAAGAAGGATAATAAATTATCACCAAAGTACTATGGCCCTTATAAGGTGTTGCAAAAGATTGGTACTA
>ML778532.1:577739-594897 GCA_009831015.1 Picea engelmannii
ATCTTGTACTTGAACATTTAAGTGGGGTAAAAGGAGGTTGCCCCCTCAAAGAGGCTTATTATCTGAAATTATCTCTTTTTCAAGGCGTTGAGTACTTTTTCTGAGGTTTTTCTATGCTATATTGATATTTGGTTCTTAACAGGGGATGTAATAGGCCGAATGGGTGTTGGTGTTCATCCTTCACCTATTGGCAATCTAGGCACTTAGATAAGTGTTATGTTGTCTCACCTTTCATATTAGGCCAATAAAGCAACTTCCTCAATGTTGTTACCATTTTCTGGTATCTCAGATGACCAAAATATGGCTTCTTGTGTACTTCATCCAAATTTTTTAGCTTTAATTCAACAGAATCTGGTATGTACAACCTGTTTTTGAATCTTAGTAATCCATTTATGTCCAAAATCAGATATGTTCTGTCTAAATTTTTTGCATTATTTTGTAAACTTGTCACTGTTTTGAGGTATTTTTCATCATTATTACTTGCAACCTTTATCTTTTGCTCAATGTTGCTTTCTTCCCTAATAATGTTTATCTCAAACAACCCATGAATTCTTCTACTTAAGGAATATGCCACTTTTTTTTCCTTACCCTTGATGTGTCTTACCTTGAAATCGAATTTGCTCAAGAAGGCCATCCATCTTGCTTGCTACACATTAAGATCTAGTTGACTAAACAAGAATTTCACACCATTGTTATCAGTTAGCAAAAACAAATTTCTGCCCATTATATAGTGTCGCCACATTTTTAACACATGGATTACAAATACTAATTCCAATTCATGCGTGACGTAGTTTCGTTCATGCTCCTTTATTTTTCGTGACTCGTAACAAATAACGCGACCTTATTCAGTTAGGACACCTCCCAAACCTTCTTTGCTCACATCCATTCAGACTGTGAATTATTTATTCAAGTCTTCTACCCTTAATATGGGTGCGGTTGTTAATAGTTCTTTTAACTGATTAAAATTGTCCGGATATTTCTGTGACTGAATAAACTTGGTTCCCTTTTTCTGTAGGGATGTTATAGGGTATGCAATCTTAGAGAATCCTTCTATAAATTTGTGGTAGTACCCGGTGATTCCCATGAATGACTGGATATCCGCTACATCCTTAGGGATAGGCCATTCCATGATGGATCTTATCTTCTCTAGATCAACTGCAATACCCTCTTCAAATATTACATGTCCTAGGTACTATATTTTCTTTTGGTAAAAGTCACATTTGTCAAATTTTGGATACAACTTGTGTTTTCTTAATGTATGCAATACTATCCTTAGATGTTCTTCGTGTTCTTCTTCCATTTTCGAATACACTAGGATGTCGTCAATAAATACCAAAACAAACTTATCCAGGTACTGAATAAATATGTTATTCATTAAACACATAAACATTGTTGGTGCGTTAGTGAGACCAAATGGTATAACCACAAATTCATAATGTCCATATCTCATTTTGAACATTGTTTTAATTATGTCTTCATCCTTTATTCTAACTTGGTGATAACCAGATCTTAAATCCAATTTATAAAAAATCTTTTCCCCTCCCACTTGGTCAAACAGATCATTGATTCTAGGTAGGGGATATTTATTATTAACAATCATTTTGTTTAACTTTCTATAATCAATACATAATCTTAGAGTTCCATTTTATTTTTAACAAAAAGGATTGGTTCTCCCCACGATGATACACTTGGTCTGATGTATTCCTTGTCCAACAGTTCTTGTAGTTGAATTTTTAACTCTGTTAATTCAGGTAAACTCATTCTATAGGGTTCTTTAGATATAGGGGTTGATCCATGCAACAAATCGATAGATAAGTCTATCTCTCTTCTTGGGGGCAGTTCAGGTATTTCGTCTACAAACAAATCTCTAAATTCGTGTAAGATGGTAAAGTTTTCAAGGCTGTTTTTTTTTTTTTTCCAACATATTTGTCACTTGGATAGCATAAATATGACAACCTTTACTCATGCACTTCTTAAACTGAATTTCTGAAATATACCTAACTAAGACTGGTTTTCGTATGCCTTGTATTTCCCTAACAATGTTGTTTTCATCTCTGTATGTCAATGATTTTTCATAACAATCCAAAATTTATTTATGCTTCTCTAACCAGTCCATTCCAATAATTATATCGTAAGACCCTAAGGATAGAATATTTAGATTTAACTTTGTGTTTTGGTCATCTAAACTAAATTCACAATCAACAATGAAATATGTTACTTTTATTTTTGTTTATGTTGCTAGTTGTACTAGCCAAGATTTTTCATGCTTTACTAATCTTGTTTGAATCCACTACACCAGAAGCAACATAACTCAAAGTAGCTCTCAGATCAACTAAAACAGAAATGTGATTATTATTAACTTTACTTTCAAATTCCACTATAGTGGACTGGTGATCATCTTATCGGCCATCCACAACTGCATTGATTCTATGTAAGATTCTTCCCACAACTCCCACTATAGAGGCCTCTTGCAGGTTGTGAACCGTGGTCCTTGCTACAAAAGTTAAACGTAGACAATTCCTCCTTAAGTGAGGTTATCCACATTCCCAACATTTTAATGGTTCTCTGGGGATGTACCCAAACTTCTTAGTTACCAGATTAAATGGTCTACCTCTCCCTTGGGTGTTCTGATTATTGGAGTTGAAATCTTTCCTTGGGAAATTCTTTGTTGCATTCCGGAAAGGGGTTGGTTGATAGCCCTTCTTACGCTGGTTCATTTTGTCCTATCTCTTGTCTTTCTAAGCCTTGGGAAGTTTAAACCACTGTTTGTATTGATCATAACACATTCAGGCCTTTCTAAAAACTGTTCTTAAGGTCTTGGGGTTGTCGAACTCGATTATGTCCTTATAGGACTATGGTAAGCAACTTAGGAATCGCTAGATTTTTACTTTGTATTCCCGGATATAAAGCATGAACCTTAATAATTCCAAGAATTTGTTTATCAGGTCATCCATAGTCATTTGACCGAGTCTTGTCTCATAACATTCTTTGGTCTTTATCTCATATTAAATTTTTGATAAGTACTGTTTCTTAACTTATTTCTTGAAATCCGACCATTCCATCTATTTTTCCTTTAAGCCCTTGGCCAAATTCAGGTCCTGCCACCATATACTCACCTTTCCTTTTAGGTTATAAATGGCCATTCTGACCTTCATGTTGCTGGAATAATTGTAGATATGGAAATTCTTTTCTATGTCTAGTAACCATGCTTCATCCTCCTCCCCTATCCTGGATTCTTTGTCAAAGGTGGACGGCTTGATTTTCTTAAATTTTCCCTCCAGGTGGTCCACCTATTTCCTCTTTCTTCATGTGGTTTTTATATTTTCTTCTTTTGGTGTGCCTTCAGAAGAGCTATTCTCATTTTCTACTTCAGGACCAGATTTCTTGCAGGCTCTTTTGCTGGCCTCTTCTTCCTTGTCGTTGTCTTTTGGGCTCTTATTTGTTACTATGCTAAGCAACATTATTTCATTTATTTCCTACTGGTCTTCGTGTGCCTTTTTCAGTTTCTCATTGTTTTCCTTGAACGCTTGCAGTTCCATAATAAGGTTCCTCATGGTTTCTAGAGCCTGGGTAGTGGAAACTCCTTCACTGTTCTTCCCAAGCTCTCCAGGAGGTCCTTGATCGAGATTCTCCTCAAGTCCGATCTCCTCTTCATTCTGTGTTGCAATTATCACAACATAAATACAAATTTTATGTATGTAACAGTAAGTGTTTTGTTATTTCTTTCATTAAACAGAAAAGCATGTACTAAACAAGCACTTTTGGCCTTGTTTAATCTCCAAGTGTTGTAACCTTTTCTCTGATACCATATGTAATGTACCCCAAAATTTCCAAATATTTTTTTTTTTGCTAGGTACATTAAAGATTCTTTACTCTGTTATACTTGATTGGTTTAAAACTAAATATCGTCACTATCAGAATACGATGTAAGATTACACATCATTACAAGCGACTAAGACCAGGTGTACAACCTTTCATTTAGTTTTTCCTATTACAATCATTTAGTACATGTAATAACACTTGTCACAATAGGTTAAGTTTTAGACTATTCATAAAATTGTGATTTGGTTATGTCATACAGTCTAAAGTAACTCTAGCCTACATGGTTTCCTACCCTTAACAAGAGATCCACAAATATGTTTCACTAAAGTTCCACCTTTAAAAAAGTCCTAGTACTCTCTACTTCATATCCAAATGAAGGGTTACTTCAAACTTTATTGCAACAATCCCATACATTCAATCTCCTGTTCTTTATTACAACCCCTTTAATTCCATGTATCCAAAACTTATTTAATCGTTGATGTTAGATACAAAACTCATTACCATAAAGTTCCTATATCTAAAGTTATACGAGGTGACGTATTTTTCTTGAGTTTATACGAATGACTTATCATATGTCTTACCTGTGGTGTTTAACCTTTGTCGCATACATGCCTTCTTGCAATGACTATACCCTAACTCAATGCACACTCTAGCTGTCAACAATAGTGGTCTTTATTATTAGTTTTCTTTGTTAAGGCTTTCAATATAGTACTTAGCAGGACTAACACACACACCAGTTGGAAAAATGACAGGGTCACATGAATAAGGATATTTAAAGTAGGAGTTGGAAACCCACTTGGCACAATAATTCATAAACCTAATGATTACTTTCCATCATGAAAACCATTTGATTTCATGATAAGGGTTAGCACTAACAGTGTTAGTGGGCTCAGTTCAATGCATAGTTAATACATGTCCATAAATAACATTGAATCCTCTGGTTGAGAGTTATGAGGTTTTCTGCATGGTACTGGTTCTAGGATTATTGTGACCAATGGGGATATGCCATGCACACATATTCACATGGCCTATGTACCCAAGGCATCCATTTGCCATTACTTTGCGATACGAGAGTCACTTGGGTGTCTAATGTTCCATTTGTCCTTTAGTTCTTATGCATTTTCATAAAAATGTCCCGTGTTAAACTCTGCAACACTGCTTTGCATGTAACCATAAAAAACAAGGGGGTTACTTCTCTATGTAAGGAAAGAAAATTTTACAGATCCGACTGGTTTCCTCCTTTACCAGGTATATTCACGGGAACTCCATCGCTTGAGTTAACTATAGAATGTAAAGAAGGGTCAGTCGTATTTTAAGTTTGTCTCTATATTTTCATCCATGCTCTAGATAAAACACATATGTCCTAACTTCCGGTGGCTTACGAATTTATCTATCCCATGAGGGTAACCATCTACTACTCAAGAATTTCATTAACTTGTAAGCCATTTTACACAAGCGGTTTTTACTTTCTTGATTTAGGGAAAGTCCCAAAATGTTGTTAGGGTTCTATCAACAAGCAGATAACCTTAGTCGTCTCTTTAATATTTAGACTTGTATTTTTATTTGGAGTCACTCATGGTATACCTTTCACTGAACTTCCATGATTAAAACCATGTTATAGTGACCCTAAAAATTTTGCATAAGGCTTCCTGCGTGAGTAACTATGCAGTAATTCTCTTTGTGTATTATACTATGTATCTCTTGCATTCGTAAGGAAATGAGGAGGCATGAATGCTCGAACCCTTGATTCTTAAACTTGAGAAAGTGCCTCCCTGAACTGACTAGGATTCATTTTGTTTTGAACCCATGGTGTAAAGTTATAAAGGAAAAACACCTGTGTTTGTAGCGAGACTCTTCTTCCCATAAAGCACACAGGTAGTAACTTGTTTGTGGTACCCTTCTATTTAGTTTTTATATAATCTATACAGAGAATTCAATGGCATGAGACCTCTCTTGATTTGAATAATTTAATTTTCTAGCGTTTATATTCCGGTGTATAATTAACCCTAAATTGACTGTTCCTGGAATCTGTAGTTAAGATAGGTTCCAGGATATATTTCGTGTTCTGTTTTAAAGTTTGGTCCTTGTCTGTGTGTTTTTATCATCAATTCATAAGTTTGAGCATTATGATACTAGTGTCCCGTAACCCTATCTGTAATTTTGAACTGGGAAATAATACCTCTATGGAATACGCTTTACCCTGTGAAAAATTTATTAATCTGGAAATCCTATGGTTAATTTGTTTAATTTCACTTTGTTAGCATGAAAAGAATTTTAAGTATCTAAAACTCTATTCTTGAGTGCATTCTTATTTATCATTAATCTATAGTTTTAGATAATTATGAGGATAGCATCTCTCAACCCTATCTATGATCTGAATTGGGCAATTCTATGGAACATGTTTTATACTATGTGTTTTTTATAGTTCTGGTTATGCAATATATATATTACATGTTTTAAATGTTCTATCTTCTTGATACATTCTAAGAAATTGATTTATTTTTGTTCAGTTACAAGACTAATGATGGGAACCTTATTTTCATTGCGAGGGTACCCATCAGTTATTTCAAGATCCAGTCCTCCCCTTTAGACTGTGGATAATTAGCTTCAATGACACCAACGGGAAACATGCACCCACGCCAACCTCAAACTAAGTGTTTCATGTGTGGAACCTTCACTGTTTTAGTTTTGTGGATTCTTCCTGAACATTACTTTATCTTCAATACTTAAATTTCATTGAATTCTATCTTAATACTAATTACTAAATCTCATTTTCCTTGCAGGACTTAAACATTCGTAGTCAACGGATCCAGGACAACGCCTTGCTCGAAAAAGGTATTTGAGTGCTGATTCTAGTGTTAGTTTGAAGGTTCAGATTCAGTTTTCAACTGGTTATGGGTCCTTACCCATAGTATTATGTTTTAAATATTTGGATCAAAAGCCTCTGGCTATACAGATCATTTATTATCTTATTATAAAGGAATGCACAATTTTTTCTACAACCCAACGAATATTGTTATATATTGACCAGTCTCTATAATATGTGTTATATAACATTGAAACTTCGTTTATGGTTTTACTGTGGTATAAACGAAATATGGTATAAACAAATATGTTTTATATAACGTGCTTGAGCCAGAGGCATCTTGCGATGGGTGACCACCTAGGAAGTCCTGGTTACCCGGTGCAAGTCCCAGAAATGATGATTGATGTTATGCGATTCATTTCATTGACTTCAATCCCACTTCTTCACCCCTGTGAGCATCACCCAATGCAATGAGTGCTAAGTGGACTATTCAAATCATGAGAATTATTGGTCAGTTGCGACTAATACTCATGGATATGGGTCATAGATTAATGACTTACTCTACGTAGTTAATCCCAAAAATTATATCTAATATGTTGCATTACGAAAGCCCCTCTATGATTAAAATATAAGAGTGAAGGGAGCTCTAACTATATAGTTCATAAGGCACAATACTTGCTAAGATTTTGCAAATGGGGTAGCAAGATAATTGGGCTTGATTGTGGGGAAGAACTCCACAGTTAAGCACACTTCAGCCAGAGGAGTCTTGGGATGGGTGACCACCTCAGAAGTCTTGGTTTCCAGGTGCCAGCCCTGAAAGTGATGATTGATGTTATGCGATTCATTTCGTTGGTTTCAATCCCACTTCTTCACCCCTGTGAGCATCACACAATGCAATGAGTGCTAAGTGGACTATTCAAATCATGATAATTATTGGTCAATTGTGACTAATACTCATGGATATGGGTCATATATTAATGACTTAATCTACGTAGTTAATCCCCAAAATTATATCTAATATGTTGCACTGCGAAAGCCCCTCTATGATTAAAATATAAGAGTGAAGGGATCTCTAACTGGATAGTTCATAAGGCACAATACTTACTAAGGTTTTGCAAATGGGGTAGCAAGCTAAGTGGGCTTGATTGTGGGGAAAAACTCCACAGTTAAGTGCGCTTGAGCCAGAGGCATCTTAGGATGGGTGACCACCTGGGAAGTCTTGGTTACCAGGTGCAAGCCTCAGAAGTGATTATTGATGTTATGCGATTCATTTCGTTGGTTTCAATCCCACTTTTTCACCCCTATGAGCATTACCCGATGCAATGAGTGCTAAGTGGACTATTCAAATCATTAGAATTATTGGTTAGTTATGACTAATACTCATGGATATGGGTCATAGATTAATGACTTACTCTATGCAGTTAATCCCAAAAATTATATCTAATATCTTGCACTGCAAAATCCCCTCTATGATTAAAATATAGTTCATAAGGCACATTACTTTCTAAGGTTTTGAAAATGGGGTAGCAAGCTAAGTGGGCTTGATTCTGGTTAAAAACTCCAGAGTTAAGCACGCTTGAGCCAGAGGTGTCTTGGGATGGGTGACCACCTAGGAAGTCCTGTTTACCCGGTGCAAGCCCCGAAAGTGTTGATTGATGTTATGCAATTCATGTCGTTGGTTTAAATCCTACTTCTTCACCCCTGTGAGCATCACCCGATGCAATGAGTGCCGAGTGGACTATTCAAATCATGAGAATTATTGGTTAGTTGTGACTAATACTCATGGATATGGTTAGAGATTAATGACTTACTCTATGCAATTAATCCAAAAAATTATATGTAATATGTTCCACTGTGAAATCCCCTCTATGATTAAAATATAAGAGTGAAGGGAGATCTAACTAGATAGTTCATAAGGAACAATACTTGCTAACGTTTTGCAAATGGGGTAACAAGCTAAGTGGGCTTGATTATGGGGAAAAACTCCATAGTTAAGCACGCTTGAGCCAGAGGTGTCTTGGGATGGGTGACCACCTCGAAAGTCCTGGTTACTGGGTGTAAGCCTCATAAGTGATTATTGATGTTATGCGATTCATTTCGTTGGTTTCAATCCCACTTCTTCACCCCTATGAGCATCACCCAATGTAATGAGTGCTAAGTGGACTATTCAAATCATTAGAATTATTGGCCAGTTGTGACTAATACTCATGCATATGGGTCATAGAGTAATGACTTACTCTACACAGTTAATCCCAAAAATTATATCTAATATGTTGCATTGCGAAAGCCCCTCTATGATTAAAATATAAGAGTGAAGAGAGCTCTAATTGGATAGTTCATAAGGCACAATACTTGCTAAGGTTTTGCAAATGGGGTAGAAAGCTAATTGGGCTTGATTGTGGGGGAAAAATCCACAGCTAAGCGCACTTCAGTCAGAGGAGTCTTGGGATGGGTGACCACCTAGGAAGTCCTGGTTACCGGGTGCAAGCCTTGAAAACGATGATTGATGTTATGCGATTCATTTCGTTGGTTTCAATCCCACTTATTCACCCCTGTCAACATCACACAATGCAATGAGTGCTAAGTGGACTATTCAAATCATGATAATTATTGGTCAGTTGCGACTAATACTCATGGATATAGGTCATATATTAATGACTTAATCTACACAGTTAATCCCAAAAATTATATCTAATATGTTGCATTTTGAAAGCCCCTCTATGATTAAAATATAAGAGTGAAGGGATCTCTAACTAGATAGTTCATAAGGCACAATACTTTCTAAGGTTTTGCAAATGGGGTAGCAATCTAAGTGGGCTTGATTGTGGGGAAAAAATCCACAGTTAAGCGCACTTGAGCCAGAGTCGTCTTGGGATGGGTGGCCACCTGGGAAGTCCTAGTTACCGAGTTCAAGCCTCATAAGTGATTTTTGATGTTATGTGATTCATTTCATTGGTTTCAATCCCACTTCTTAACCCCTATGAACATCACCCGATGTAATGAGTGCTAAGTGGACTATTCTAATCATTATAATTATTATTCAGTTGCGACTAATACTCATGGATATGGGTCATAGATTAATGACTTAGTCTACGTAGTTAATCCCAAAAATTATATCTAATATATTGCACTACGAAATCCCCTCTATGATTAAAATATAAGAGTGAAAGGGAGCTCTAATTGGATAGTTTATAAGGCACAATACTTGCTAAGGTTTTGCAAATCGGGTAGAAAGCTAAGTGGGCTTGATTCTAGTTAAAAACTACACAGTTAAGCATGCTTGACCTAGAGGCGTCTTGGGATGGGTGACCACCTGGGAAGTCCTAGTTACCCTGTGCAAGCCCCGAAAGTGATGATTGATGTTATGCGATTCATGTCATTGGTTTAAATCCTACTTCTTAACCCTTGTGAGCATCACCTGATGCAATGAGTGTTAAGTGGACTATTCAAATGATGAGAATTATTGGTCAGCTATGACTAATACTCATGGATACGGGTTAGAGATTAATGACTTACTCTACGTAGTTAATTCGAAATATTATATGTAATATGTTGCACTGTGAAATACCCTCTATGATTAAAATATAAGAGTGAGGGGAGATCTAGCTGGATAGTTCATAAGGCACAATACTTGCTAAGATTTTGCAAATGGGGTAGCAAGCTAAGTGGGCTTAATTGTGGGGAAAAAATCCACAGTTAAGTGCACTTGAGCCAGAGGCATCTTGGGATGGGTGACCACCTAGGAAGTCCTAGTTACGAGGTGCAATCCCCAAAAGTGATGATTGATGTTATGCGATTCATTTCGTTGGTTTCAATCCCACTTCTTCACCCCTTTGAGCATCACCCGATGCAATGAGTGCTAAGTGGACTATTCAAATACTTAGAATTATTTGTCAGTTGCGACTAATACTCATGGATAGGGGTATGAGATTAATGACTTACTCTACGCAGTTAATCCCAAAAATTATATCTAATATGTTGCATTGCGAAATCCCCTGTATGATTAAAATATAAGAGTGAAGGGAGCTCTAACTAGATAGTTCATAAGGAAAAATACTTGCTAAGGTTTTTCAAATGGGGTAGCAAGCTAATTGGGCTTGATTGTGGGGAAAAAATCCACAGCTAAGCACGCTTGAGCTAGAGGTGTCTTGGTATGGGTGACCACCTGGGAAGTCTTGGTTACTAGGTGCAAGCCCTGGAAGTGATGATTGATGTTATGTGATTCCTTTCGTTGGTTTCAATCCCACTTCTAAACCCCTGTGAGCATAACCCAATGCAATGAGTGCTAAGTGGAATATTCAAATCATGAGAATTATTGGTCAGTTGTGACTAATACTCATGGATATGGGTCATATATTAATGACTTACTCTACACAGTTAATCCCAAAAATTATATCTAATATGTTGCACTGCAAAAGCCCCTCTATGATTAAAATATAAGAGTGAAGGGAGCTCTAACTGGATATTTCATAAGGCATAATACTTTCTAAGGTTTTGCAAATGGGGTAGCAAGCTAAGTGGGCTTGATTGTGGGGAAAAAATCCACAGTTAAACGCGCTTGAGCCAGAGGCGTCTTGGGATGGGTGACCACCTGGGAAGTCCTGGTTACAGTGTGCAAGCCCCAGAAGTGATGATTGATGTTATGTGATTCATTTTGTTGGTTTCAATCCCACGTATTCACCCCTATGAGAATCACTCGATGCAATGAGTGCTAAGTGGACTATTCAAAATATGAGAATTAAATGTCAGTTGTGACTAATACTCATGGATATGGGTCATAGATTAATGACTTACTCTATGCAGTTAATCCCATAAATTATATCTAATATGTTACACTACAAAATCTCCTCTATGATTAAAATATAAGAGTGAAGGGAGCTCTAACTAGATAGTTCATAAGGCATAATACTTAGTAAGGTTTTTCAAATGGGGTAGCAAGCTAAGTGGGCTTCATTGTGGGGAAAAAATCCATAGTTAAGCGCGCTTAAGTCAGAGGTGTCTTGGGATGGGTTACCACATGGGAAGTCCTGGTTACTGGTTGCGTGCCCCGGAAGTGATGATTTATGTTATGCAATTCATTTCGTTGGTTTCAATCCCACTTCTTCACCGCGAGCATCACGCAATGCAATGAGTGTTAAGTGGACTATTCAAGTCATAATAATTATTGGTCAATTGGGACTAATACTCATGGATATGGGTCATAGATTAATGACTCACTCTACACAGTTAATCCCAAAAATTATATCTAATATGTTTCACTGCTAAATCCCCTCTATGATTGAACTGTAATTTTTTTGATGCCTTTGGTATCATCTTATTGATGGAATTTCACTTGAAAACGCATGTGGTCCAAATGTCGAAATCTTTCTGTGTATTAGATGTTTATGTAGCTCTGAAAATCTGTATAGGTAGCAACACACACACACACACACACACACACACACACACACACACACACACACACACATATCTACTCTTCTATTCACTCCAAAACTTTGTTTCGCATTTGTACAATTTAAATATTCTTTAAGTGAATATCTATACCTATTTATATATCTACAGATATGGTACAAGTTATGATTATCATGGTAATACTTTTGTTCTATTTAGATTTATTGCATACCTATAAAATCATACACATGCATTTCTCGTAGAGATGTACTTAAGGTTATTCAACTTGTAGCAATATGTAATAAATCTTTATGCATGCTTATAATTAAACCTACATTCATACTTATACCAAAATATTCCTAATATCAACAACATATTGAACTGATATTTGATTTCCTATTTTGGTTCAGAAGTTCATCACATGAATAAGAAATTCTTCACACATTCATCAACAACTAACACACACAGTAGCTTTCTTAAATTTACTCAATGAATAAAATCAAACTGTAAATGCTTATTCTACAATTCATTTCATTCTACCAGCTATTAACCAATAAAACAATTCAACAAGGATTAAGTAGATGCACATATCTGAACAAAGTTCCAGAACAACAAATGGAACATCCAAGTTCCACCCAACCATAGAACAAAGCAACCAATCTACTTGCTCCGTTCACCCCTTATCCTGACCATGAAACCATAAGGGTGAGCTCCAATGCTCCTCCTTCGCTCTAGTCCTCTTTCAGATCAGAAATTTCCCGTGCCTCACACTGAGATCAATGCTCATAACAGAAGTGATATCCCATCTCCATAATACTAAGAAGCGTCCTCCCATATCTTGTATATGCAAAAGTGTCTTGTGCCTAGATCTTTTCCCCCCTTTAGGAATTTTCACATCTTTAAAAATCCCTAATTTTCAAGGTCTACCAATGGCCAAATTCCTCATTTTCCACGTGTAAAATTCATCCCTGAGGTAGTTCAAGCCCGTTCCCCACTCATGTAGTCATGGTCAACTGATTTCAACCTGGCTGTTCCATTTGTCCTTCAGTAATTAATATAAAAATATTTGTCTCTTACAAGTGTCATAGTCAAAGAGTTGGTTGGGAAAATAAAATCTTTGCCCAACAGTCACAATAATTAATTAAAAATAATCAAATTCCAAATTCGGAATTGCCATAAATGGCAATAATTTTTCAAATTCGAATTTTTGAAAAATGGAAATAAATTCGTAAGTGCATATAGAATTTAATAATTAATTATTTTTGGGGATATTACAAAACCCCTGTAAAGGTCTTCCATGGCTTCACGTTGTTCACATGACCTTCAAGAACCAATATATATTTCTCTTTACTCTGCTTGTGTAAACTCAGTATCACCCTGATATTCTTGTTATTCAACAATGTTTCTTTCTTCGGATTCATTTGGCATATTTTGTGGCCAATGAAATAGAATTTTTTAAAATTATCTTCATTTGTTTAGCTTTAAATTATGTCACTTTTACCATTGAAAAAATACTCCCACCAAACAGTGTCAACAATATCAAAGTGCTCATATGTATCTTTAATGGAATTTTTTTATTTCTTACAGGCATTCAGAATAATCTACATCTTTATTACACCTCCGTTCATTATTTATTTCAACAAATGATTGTAAAAACAATAACTTTTATGCAAATATTGGACAATATGGAATGAACTTCAAAAATGATAAACTTGATAAAGGCCCCCATTCTATAGTAGATGAATAATGCTTTCCCCATATTAATTTTTTCCCATTAGTTTTTTTGAAACAAAATTGATGTTGGAATATAATGTCATTAAGTTTCTCAATACATTTTTCTTCACCATGCGATCACTTAGTACATCTTCGCATGCCAACAATTTCTTCTAATATATGAAAAACAAGCTCTAAAATATATGATTTCTTAATACATTCAATCAATGATGGTAGGATTGCAACATTTTTTCTCTTCAATGTTACTGAGCAATGCAAAAACATTTGATGAATATGATCATGAGTGCGTCCAACAAGAAAGAAACCACCTTTCACCTTCTGAAATAATCCCAATTCAACAAGCATGCTTAGATATCCAAACAAAATTTGACTTTTATCTTCACGACTAGTGTTGTTCAACTATAGATATATAACTTGAGGAAGATTTCTAGACTAGTGAGTGAGCACATGATGAATTATGTTGATGGTAATATTTGCATCATTATGAATATTTAGAGCTGTGAAGTAAACCCCTAGACACATTTTTCCATTGAAAAACATACAACCAACCAAGTGAAACTGAATGAAATTCTCTTCCTGTAATTTTTTTGGTGTACGAACAAAATGTTGTAGAAGTTTTTTTATCATGGTCCATGCCATCAATTATAATACCTAAATATTTGTTTGGAGCATATTAACACTTCTTCTGATGTTTCTACAATGTTTTCCTTTCACTTTATTGTCTTTTTTTATGTTCTTGAAGTGATTCGACTATGGAATATGCACATGACATATAAAATATTGATCGCAAATCTAATTTTGAGAAAATCTTTGCCCCGCCTACTTGCTCAAACAGATCATTTATCCTAGGTAAGGGGTACTTGTTCTTAATAGTCATATTGTTTAATTGTCTGTAATTGATGCATAATCTCAGAGTTTTGTCTCTCTTTTTCACAAAGAGGATTGGTGCTCCCCATGGTGAAACATTCGGTTTGATATATTCTTTGTCCAATAATTCTTGTAGCTGAATTTTTAGTTCTGTTAATTCCAACAAACACATTCGGTAAGGTTCCTTAGAGATAGGGGTTGAACCAGGTAGTAGGTTGATAGAAGAGTTTAACTCCCTTCTTGGGGTTAATTTAGGTCTTTCATGAACAAACACGTCTCCGAAATCATGCAGAACAACAAAATCCTCCAAGTTGGGTTTATTTCCTTTTTCTAACAGGTCTGTTACTTGGATGGCATAAAATCAACACCCCTTTATCATGCATTTCTTGAATTGCATTGCTAAAATTTGTCTAACTGAGACTGGTTTTCGTATCCCTTTAACTTTCCTAGAAATGTCATTTTAATCTTTATACTTAAGTGATTTTTCATAAAAATCTAATACTGCTTTATTCTTTTCTAACCAATCCATTCTGATAATTACATCATAAGACCCTAACGGTAGAATGTTCAGATTTGTCTTTATGTTTTGACCACCGAAACTGAACTCATAATTAGAAATAAAGTCGACAACTTTTCTTTTCGTTCTTATTGCTAATTGTACCAGCCAATATTTCACGTGTCTTTTTTCTTAAGTTTATTTGACTCCACAATACTAGGAGTGACATAAATCAATGTAGCTCAAGGATCAATTAAAACATAAATACAGGTGTTATTGATTTTACCTTCGATTTCCACGACCAAGGAATGATGGTCATCTTTCCGGCCGTCCATGGCTGCATTTATTCAATGCAATATTCTGCCCACATCTCCCACCATAGAGGCTTCCAGCAGATTGTGAACAATAGTTCTGGTTTCTGAAATCAACCGTGGACAGTTTCTCCTTAGGTGAGGTTCTCCACATTCCCATCATTTTAATGGTTCACGGGAGTTGTCCCCAAACTTCTTAGTTCCCAGATTTACCGATTTACCGTCTCCTTGAGTGTTTGGATTGTTGGAGTGAAAACATTTCCTTGGAAATATTTTTGCTTCTTTCTGATAAGGAGCTGGATGGTATCCTTTCTTCCACTGGTTCATTCGGTCTTGTTTCTTATATTTCCAAGCCTTGGGAAATTTTGTCTATTGTTTGTATTGGTAGTAACACATTCGAGATTTTCTGAACAGTTCACTCAAGGATTTGGGATTATCTAATTTGATTCTGTCCTTGTAGGACTATGGTAGATAGCTTAGGAACCGCTGGATTTTTACTTTATCCTCCTAGATATATAGTACAAACCTTAGTAATTCCAGGAATTTATTTATTAGATCTTCCATAGTCATTTGACCAAGTCATAGTTCATAAAGTTATTTGGTTTTTCTTCCATACTAACTTTTAGATAGGTACCGTTTCTTAAAGTATTTCTTAAAGTATGACCATTCCATTTGTTTCTCCTTTAGGCCCTTGGCCAATTTCAGGTCTTGCCACCAAATGATGGCTTTTACTTTCATATTATAGATGGCCATTCTGACCTTCATATTGCTAGAATATTTGTATACCTGGAAATACTTATTGATGTCTAATAACCATGCTTCATCTTCCTCTCCTATTCTAGATTCCCATCAAAGGTAGCATGTTTGATTTTATTAAATTCTCCCTTAAGGTGATCTACATGTTTTCTTTTTTTGTCTATTTTTGTTTTATCTTCAGCTGAAGGTGTATGTTCAAATGAATTATCCCCTTTTTCAGCTTCAGGAACAGAATTCTTGGAGGCCCTTTTAATGACCTCTTCTTCTGGGTTCTTGTCCTTTGGGGTTTTTTTGTCACTATACTACACATCATGAATTCATTTATTTCCTATTGTTCATGTTGTTCCTTATTTAATTTCTCATTGTTTTCCTTGAAAACATACAGCTCAACAATGAGATTCCTCATCGTTTCCAGAACTTCAGTAGGTGAGCTTCTGTCACTAATTTGTCTCGGATATTTAGGATGCCTTTTTTTAGGATTCCCCTCAAGTCTAATTTCTGCGTCATCCTGGGCTGCCATGATTAACAAAAAACATAAAAGAGTTTTCTGTTTGTAAAAGTAATGGTTTGTTAGTTTTTCATAGACATAAATATGTGTTAAGTAATTGATTTTGGCCCTATTCAAGTTCCAAGTGTTGTAACCTTTTCTTTGATACCATATGTAATGTTTCCCTAAATTTGCCATAATTTTTTTTTCTTTCTTAAGGACATTAAACTTAATTACCACATCTAATCCATGTCAGACCTTCCTTGCTACATTGTAAGGTGATTAAAAGACTTTATCTAAATTTAACCACAAGGTTTGTGGATATCTTTGAATTCATAACAATAGACTATTTGCAAATATATAAGTATTCATATCTATCCTTGACATAGACTATACTTCTAGCCTCAACAAAATTATATATATATATATATATATATATATATATATATATATATATATATATATATATATATATATATATATATATA
>ML778532.1:604338-628162 GCA_009831015.1 Picea engelmannii
AAGAATGATGAAAAAGTGTGGACTCTCATTCAAAGGTTGCAGAAGGATTCCAATGCATCAGATACATTTACATGGAAAAATGATTCACTATGGTACAAAGATCACTTATATTTATGTAAGAACTCCCAACTCAAACAAAAGGTGCTATTGAAATTGCACACCTCTCCAGTAGGAGGGCACTCAGGAATTTTAAAAACCTACCATAGAGTCAAGAAGGATTTTTTGGGATGGACTTAAAACTGATGTTCAAAGGTTTATGGCAGAATGTTTGGTTTTCCAACAAAATAAGGTGGAAACAATTAAGACCCTAGGTATTTTACAACCATTATCCATCCCAAGTCAATGCAGGGAGGAGGTTTCCATGGATTTAATCATAGGGTTACCAAAGTCTGAAGGAAAGAGTGCCATCATGGTGATTGTTGATAGATTGACCAAGTATGCACACTTTTGTGCACTCTCTCATCTCTTCAAATCTAGTACATTTTCCACCGCATTCATGGAGACAGTTCAAAAGATACATGGCAGCCCAATGATTATTGTAAGTGACAGAGATCCCATCTTCACTGGACATTTTTGGACAGAATTATTTTCTTGTTTAGGTACTCAATTGGCTGATATCTCATCCTATCATCCTTAATCTGATGGACAAACATAGATAGTGAACAAATGTCTAGAAGGATACCTTCATTGCTTTGTCTCTGATAAACAAACACAATGGTTCAAATGGTTACCCTTGGCAGAATGGTGGTATAACACTTCTTTTCATACTGCAAAACAAATGACACCATCTATGGCACTTTATGGATACCACCCTCCTTCCATCACTTCTTCTCTAAAAGAAAAATCTAAGGTTCAAGCAGTGGAAGATCACATCGAGAATCAACAACAAGTTCTCCAAATCTTAAAGGACAACTTGACCATGGCACATAATCGCATGAAACAACAAGTAGATCAACATCGTAGTGAAAGAAATTTTGAAGTAGGGGATTGGGTTTTTTTAAGACTACAACCATACAAACAGATGTCCCTCAAGCAAGCCAAGAAGGATAATAAATTATCACCAATGTACTATGTCCCTTATAAGGTGTTGCAAAAGATTGGTACTATGACATAGAAATTGGAGTTGCTTGCATCTTCACGAGTACACCCAGTTTTCCATGTTTCATGCTTAAAGAAGGTTATAGGCGACAAGATTCCATTTCAAGCTATATTTTTAGAACTTGACGAGGAAAGAAAAATCATATTGGAGCCTGAAGCCATCACTGACACAAGAATTCACTAGCTGAGGAATAGATCCATTTCAGAGTATCTCATTAAATGGGGGAAACTATCGGCTGAAGATTCCACTTGGGAAGATGATTCTTTTATACAGAAGCATCCATAGTTACTCAACCGTTGTGGACAACACTTGTCTCAAGGGGAGGGGCATGTTAAGCCCTAATATTGGCTCATTACCCATTAATTGGGGCATATTATATTAGTAATGTTATTTTATTGATGTCGGCTTTAGGCCATTAGTTGTAATTATACCTCCTAGTATCCTATATACCAAGGAGACATTGTCATTTTGATCATCTTGTACTTGAACATTTATGTGGGGTAAAAGGAGATTTCCCCCTCAAAGAGTCTTATTATCTGAAATTATCTCTTTTTCAAGGTGTTGAGTACTTTTTCTGAGTATTATTTGGTTCTTAACACACAGTCTCCACTACACCTAGAGAACTAGAATTGGGAGATGAGCCAGCTCAACTCCACTTCTTAGCCGATACAGTCAAAGCTAGGCTTTGACAAGCATAGGAAGAAACAACACAAGCCACCTAGGCTTTGAAAAAAATACAAGGAGTAATAGTAGAGCAATGCAGTTGTGACATCTCCAAAAATAGATTATTTTTGAAATTAAAAAATTGTTAGAAAATTATTCTATTTTTGGTGAATTTGAATTTGGAATTTTTTTGCCATTTATGGCAATTCCGAATTTTGAATTTGATAAATTGTAATTAATTATTATGACTCTTGGGCAGAGACCTGATTTGAACCAACTAACTATTTGACTATGACACTTGTATGTAAGAAAAATATTGTTTTAATTATTGTAGGAGGACAAATGGAACAACCATGTTCAATTCAACTGACCATGACTCCATGAGTGGGGAATATGTTGGAACTACCTCTGGGATGACTGTTACAAGTGGAAAATCAGGGATTTTTCAATTGGCATCCCTTGAAAAATCAGGGATTTAAAAAGATGCGAAAATTCCCAAGGGAGGGAAAAGACCTAGGTAAAAATATGGTTTTGATAAATAGCATATGGGAGGAGGCAGGATGTTGCCTAGTATGTTGGAAAAAGGAACTACTATGTACTTGTTGTTATGAACACTGATTGTTGAGTGTGAGGAAAGAAAAAGACTACTGATAGAGGAAGACATTGTTGAAGAGGAGATTTCAATTTTTCCCTCATGGATTCATGGTCAGGCTAGGGGGTGAATCGGGAAAGTGATTTGGTTTCCCTGTTCTACAGTTGGGAGGAATGAGGTTGTTCCATTTGTCTTCCCACGAACTGGTTTAGATATGTACTCTTTTCCTTCTCTGTGTGAATGATCATATATCTGATATAATGTATTTATTAAATCTGAACTGAATTATTTTCCATCTCTGTTGAATGATTTAGTCAGAGTTGTAGTGCAACTATTAAATTCGGTATGGATACAAGAACATGGGTGAAATCTGTTCAAATGAATGAAGTATAAAAACTGATAGAATGCCTTACAAATCTAATGCTAAGTGACGATTTAAGGTTGAGTCAATTTCTAAATAAATACTAGAGTTTGCCTTTTATTTGTTACGACAACCGGGATGAAATTGCATGGTTGAAATTGGAAAGTAGCCATTTCTATAATGTAGATTACTGCTATACGGAAGAACCTGTGGGTAATTCCTTTCCAATTCATCAAAGTTCCTAGCACAAAACCATATGAATATAAATAGAGTTGAAACTAAGGTTATATATGGGGTCTTTATATTTCTGTAAGTAATTATACATAGAGTTTGGATTGGGGATTTTATTTATGCACTTATGAATCCAAAAGAAATCCAAAATCATGGTCAAACATGTACAAATATATATTCTTATGTATTACTACTGGAACTGAACCATATGAATCAGAATGGAAAATAATTCTCTACAATAGTACGGTTTGGAAATGGCATCATACATTTATTAAGTTCGGTATATGCATCATGTAATTGAAAGTGCAAACTATTACCAGTAAGATAGAATTACCCTACACAGTCAAAGTATCAAGAGGATAGACACACAAACACACACACACACACACACACACACACACACACACACACACACACACACATAGATATACATACATACATACATACATACATACATACACACACATATATACATATGTATATCTGTGTGTGTATGTATGTATTTAT
Organism: Picea engelmannii; assembly: GCA_009831015.1. Lineage (NCBI taxonomy): Eukaryota > Viridiplantae > Streptophyta > Pinopsida > Pinales > Pinaceae > Picea > Picea engelmannii. The sequence continues at coordinate 607,792 of ML778532.1, forward strand.
GTATATCTGTGTGTGTGTGTGTGTGTGTGTGTGTGTGTGTGTGTGTGTGTGTGTGTGTGTGTGTGTGTGTGTGTGTGTATCTATCCTCTTGATACTTTGACTGTGTAGGGTAATTCTATCTTACTGGTAATAGTTTGCACTTTCAATTACATGATGCGTATATATGTAATTGAAAGTGCATCTTAGTGCTTGACTCGATCCTCAAATTTTTCAGCAGTAAAACAAGAACACGTCAAAGTAAACAAAATACTAGAGCCTCATAGAGGTAATACGAAAATGTCTGTACAAAAGGAGAAAATCCTCTTAAAAGCATAAACCTTCAATTTTGTAGAAATTCCTTCCAAAAATAATATATAACTGTAAGATTCGAATTGTGCAGAGGTTCGGAACTGAAAATACTATTTAAAACAATAGCCTTAATAATGAAGTGCTAGTCTAAGATACAACCTGAGTGGTGAAAGGATCCGATTAATATAATAGTCATTACAATGTTCAAAATAAATAGGAAAGAAATTCCTGTAGGATAATCTTCGAAAATATTGTTACTTATGACAGCCAAACCATAAAATTAGGATTACAATTGGGAATTTTCCCCTCTTCCTAGACACTATGGGAGACCAAATGCCATTACTGAACGTCTACAAATCTAATTTGTAACCCTGTCTATTGGGTTTCCTAAAAGGTTACAAAAAAAAGGAACTTGAATACCTTTTTGTATCGAAGATGAAGAGGAAGCTTCCGAAGTCCTTGCATATATAAAATCCTATAAGAATTATCAATCACGAGTATCAATAAGTTATATACAAGAAAATAAGAAGAACACCAACATAATGATAATTATTACTAATGGAATATACTAGGAAATACTTAAGTTCTGGTTGTTGGTCACACATGTTTTTCTTTTCCTTGTCTCTTTCTTTCTGAATGGATGTCCGAGCCGAGGGAGGAATGCATAGTAAATCTATGATGGGTCCTCGTACCAACAAGGCCCATCATTAATGACTTATACCAGTACTTTGAATGAAAACAAAGATAATGAAACAAAATAACAGTTACAATAATCAATAGATTTAAACATAGTAAAATCGATGAAAGTATTAGCTTTATTAATACCCAGACAATATAAGTCGAGTTGTGAAAATGATATTCTTCAGATCGAGGCTTTTCCTAAACGTTGTATTCTTAAACCCTCCCAAAATCTATATTATAGAAAGTAATGAGGTCAAGCAGTCATTACAGAGAATGTCACAACCAGACCCCTGCGAGGTTTCCTTGCAACATTTAGTATCACCAATACGAGGAAAAATACTGATTCGATTTTCATTGGATGGAAGAAAATGACCTTATAAAATACACACAGAACCTTTTACTCAAGAGACACATACCATAAGGAAGTTCCAGGAACTGGACGCGAACATCTCAAATAGATTTTGTAATTATACCAATTAAGCAATGACTATGGGCTCCCTTGAATAGGACCAGTTAAGGGTCTAGGTATATATGCCAACGGGTGGATTCACCCTTCCCAAAGGAAAGATTGAGAAGCAAAGGAGGTGTCACGCACAGGGTACACCAGTCTTTTTAAAATAACAACTCATATGCATCCAACCCTGGACTCGTTGTATAACCACCGGGTAGGAGCGTGAAGTAGTATGACTTTTGGGCATATTGAAACCCTAAACTAAATTACCAAGAGACTAAAACTGATAAGTCTTTGAACTTTGAGAGCGAGGAGACAGAGTGTCGAAATCCTTGGTATACCGAAATAGAAATACACAATTAATCCAAAACAATTTTAGAACAAGATTAATCCCGAAGGATTTCCAGTATTCGCATTAAGGGAGAAACATAAATAAACTTTGTGATAAGAATACAGTATAAAAGGACCGTCACCAATTTAAAACTCCAATTCTCTACACCTTTGTTTAAGATACGATAGACTAACAAAAAACTTACCAGGGAGACATGCCTTGTCAATTGAATTGTTGAGCAACGACCTCCAACACAATAATTCCCCACACAAAAGGAACCACACACAGAGATGATGTTTTTTTCCTTCTCGAAGGGTCAGAATGATGAGGAAGGAGCTCACCTAACCCTAAGTTAAGGGTGAAGTACCAGAGTAAATGTCGAAGTACATTGGGCCATGTGTTAGGGAAGCTTGGCAAGACAAGATTAGGAGAAGGACAGGTGAGAGGGTCGTTGTAACCTGTACATACAGGGCTTACATTGATTGCAGGAGAAAAGCCTTAACTTCTCTGACAGACACATCTTCTGCCCTTATTTCCCTTAATACAAATTTAATGGTTGTCCCTTTCGGAAAGTGACTAATCAAGACTAGTTAGGGTTAATTGTCATCATTTCAGTTAGACTACTGACGATGTCTTTGTATATAGGGTAAGTGCAGTTAAGATTCAGTTGGATAGAGTTTTTGCACGAGTTTTCCTTACCAAAAATGTGTTAATCTTAGTGTTTAAAAGAATTGTAATCATAAGGAATTCATGAAGAGAATCCTTTTAACGACCTGGGATGTTATCGACTTATTTTACTAAGCCTTGTACATTCTATTGTTTTGGGTATAAGTGTTATGTAGTTTATATCTTTGGGTACAATGTATGTGTTAAGAATGTACTAGGAATTTTTGGGGAGAACCTTGTATGACGTTCTAAGTCAGTCTGGTGTAAGATTGATATCATATGACGGGAAATACATAAATCTATAATCATAATGAACACCACTACCTCTTCGTTATGAAGTCTTATAAGTAAAAATGGAAAATTAATGGCTTGGATTTATTTATTTTTTTATGCCAAATTTGAGGTTCATTACATATGGTATCAAAGAAAAGGTTACAACACTTGGACCTTGAACGGGGCCATCTGATTTACTTAAGCATATAATTTTGTTTATGTAAAGCTAATAAACCTTTTATATTTTTTGTTAATTATGGCAGCTCAGGATGATGCATAAATTAGAATTGAAGGAAATCCAGAGCAGATACCTCCTAGAGATCCAAGACAGAATAGTGATGGAATCTCACCTACGGAAGTGCTAGAAACAATGAGGAATCTTATTTTTGAGCTGCAGGTTTTCAAAGCCGAGAATGAGAAACTGAAGGAAGAACAACAGGAGAAACAAGAGATAAATGAAGTCCTGTCGCACAGTATAGTGACACCGAAAATCCCCAAGGACGATAACAATGAAGAAGAGGTCAACAAAAGGGCCTCCAAGAACTATGGGTGTGAAGCAGAAAAAGGAGACAGTTTGTCTGAAGGTACACCTTCAGCTGAGGAAAAAACAAAAACAGACAGAAAGAGAAAACAAGTAGACCACCTTGAAGGATAATTTAAGAAAATTAAACCAGCTACCTTTGATGGAGAATCCAGAACAGGGGAGGAAGCTGAAGCATGGTTATTAGACATCAAAAAATATTTCTAGATATACAACTATTTCAGCAATATGAAGGTCAGAATTTCCATTTACAATCTGAAAGGAAATGCCATCATCTGGTGGCAAGATATGAAGTTGGCTAAAGGATTAAAAGAGAAACAGATGGAATGGTCGGGATTCAAGAAATTTTTCAAGAAACAATACCTATCTGAAAGCTACTATGAAAGTAAAATGAAAGAATTTTATGAGTTACGACTTGGTCAGATGACAATGGAGGATCTTATAAATAGATTCCTAGAATTACTAAGGTTCATACCTTATATCCAGGAGGACAAGGTAAAAATACAACGGTTCCTAAGCTGTTTACCACAGTCCTATAGGGACAGAATTGAGTTTGACAACCACAAGTCCTTGAGTGAAGTATTCAGGAAAGAACGGATGTGATATGACCAGTACAAACAACGGGAAGAGTTTCCCAAATCTTGGAAGGATAAGAAACATGACCGAATGAACCATCGGAAGAAGGGATACCAATGAACTCCTTATTAGAATGCAACAAAATACTTTCCTAGAAAATATTTTCACTCCAATTATCCAAGTACGCAAGGAAATGATAAACCAGTAAATCTAGGAACAAAGAAGTTTGGGGATGGCCCCCATGAACCATTGAAGTGCCGGGAATGTGGAGAACCTCAACTAAGGAGGAACTGTCCACGTATAAGTACAACAAACAGAACTGTCGTTCATAATTTTCAGGAAGCCTTGATGGTGGGTGATGTGGGTAGAAACCTGCACCGAATAAATGCAGCCGTAGATGGTCGACAAGCTAACCACCAGTCCTTGATGGAGGAAATCGAAGGTAAAATCAATAACACCCGAATTTTCATTTTAATTGATCCTGGAGCTACGTTAAGTTATATCATTCCTGGTGTAGTAGAGTCAAATAAACTTAAGAGGATGAAACACATAAAATCATGGTTGGTACAATTAGCAATAAGAACTAAAAGGAAAGTGGTTGACTTTATTTCTGATTTTGAATTCAGTTTAGATGGTCAAAACATAAAAACAAATTTGAATATTCTACTGCTAGGATCTTATGATGTGATTATTAGAATGGATTGGTTGGAAAAGCACAAAGAAGTACTAGATTTTTATGCAAAGACACTTAAGTATAAAGACGTTTATGACACTACTAGAACAACCCAAGGTATACCAAAACCAATATCAATTAGACAAGTTTCAACAATGCAATTCAAGAAATGCATGAGAAACGGTTGTCAAGTTTACACTATCCAAATAACTAACCTGTTAGAAAAACAAGATAAACCCCACTTGGAAGACTTTGCTATCCTACATGAATTCAAAGACGTATTTGTTGATGAAATACCTAAATTACCTCCTAGAAGGAAAATAGACTTCTCCATAGACCTGCTACCTGGTTCAACCCCTATCTCTAAAGCACCTTACCGAATAAGTTTACCAGAATTGACAGAATTAAAAATTCAACTACAGGAATTATTGGATAAAGAGTATATCAGACCGAGTGTTTCACCATGGGGAGCACTAATCCTCTTTGTGAAAAATAAAGATGGTACTCTAAGACTATGTATTGATTATAGACAATTGAACAAAATGACCTTTAAGAACAACTACCCCTTACCTAGGATAAATGATCTGTTATATCAAGTAGGTGGGGCCAAAATCTTATCAAAATTGGATTTACGATCTGGTTATCATCAAGTTAGGATAGAATATGAGGACATAAGAAAAATATCATTTCGAGAAAGATATGGAAACTATGAATTCGTAGTCATACCTTTCAGACTTACTAATGCACCAACCATGTTTATGTGTCTAACGAATAGTATTTTCATCCAGTACCTAGACAAGTTTATACTAGTATTTATCGACGATATTCTGGTTTATTCTAAAACATAGGAAGAACATGAAGAAAACTTAATAATAGTTATGCAAACATTGAGGAAACACAAAATGTACGCCAAATTTGATAAGTTTGATTTTTTTCAAAAGAAAATATAGTACCTAGGACATGTGATTTCTGCAGAAGGCATTGTAGTCAACCCTGAGAAAATAAAAGCCATCATGTAATGGATGGTACCTAAGGATGTAGTGGATATCGAGTCATTCATGGGAATCATCGGATATTATAGCAAATTTATAGAGTGGTTTTTCAAAATAGCTTACCCTATCACGTCATTACAAAAGAAAGGGACCAAGTCTAATTGGTCATAGCAGTGTTAAGATAGTTTTAACAAGTTGAAGGAATTATTGACAACCGCACCCATCTTGAAGGTAGCAGGCCCAGATAAAGACTTTATCGTCTATGTTGATGCGAGTAAGGAATGACTAGGTGGTGTCCTAAATCAAGAAGGACACTTGATTTGTTATGAGTCTCGGAAATTAAAAGAACATGAGAGAAACTATGTCACTCATGACTTAGAATTGGCAACAGTAATACAGGCCTTAAAAATGTGGTGACACTACATAATGCTAAAAGAATTTCTATTATTGACGGACAATAGTGGTGTGAAATATTTGTTTAGTCAGTCGGATCTTAATGCAAGGAAAGTAAGGTGGATAGCCTTCTTGAGCGAATTCGATTTTTAAGTAAGACATATCAAAGGTAAGGAAAACAAGGTAGAAGATGCTTTAAGAAGAAGAGTCCACGGGTTATTCGAAATAAATGTCAGTAGAGAAGAAAGTGATCTAGAACAGAGAATAAGGATAGCAGGTATTAACGACGAAAATTACACTATGATAATGGAAGAATTATAAAATAGTACTGCAAACTTAGATAAACCAGATCTGAGTATCGACAAAAATGGATTATTACGATTTAAAAACAAACTTTACATACTAGATTCAACAGAGTTAAAAATAATAGTCTTGGATGAAGTGCATAAGAAACCGTATTCTGGCCATCTAGGATACCAGAAAACGATAACAACACTTTGAAAACTATTTTTCTAGCCTAATATGAAGGGCGAAACAACATAGTACTTGGCTAGGTTCCAAGATTGTTAGCAGGATAAGGCTGAACAACAACACCCAGCCGGCCTACTATAGCTATTACCAGTACCAGAATGTAAAAGGGAGACCATATCACTGGACTTTATTACAGGTTTGCCTAAAAATCAGAAACAAAATGACTCTATTATGGTTGTAATCAATAAACTAAGTAAGTCTGCACAATTTATTCCTGTAAATTCTACTTTTAAAGCTATAAATATCACTGAAATATTTATGAAAGAAATTTTTAGACTACATGATATTCCTAAAATGGTGATTTCAGATAGAGATGTGAAATTTACATCTTCTTTTTGGAAAGAATTATTTGCAGGGGTAAATACTAATTTGAATTTCAGTACGAGTTATCATCCACAAACAGATGGACAGACTGAAAGAATGAACCAAATCGTGGAGGATATGCTCCATATGTATGTAAGAACAAAACCAAGCAAGTGGGAAGACTACCTACACCTGGTAGAATTTGCATATAACAATGGGTACCAAACTTTGGCTAAGTTAAGCCCCTTCGAGGTACTGTATGGTAGGAAGTGTAAGACTCCAATTAGCTGGGACAACCTGGTTGACTGACTTATGGTTGGACCAGAGATGCTCCAAGAAATGGAAAGTATGGTAAGAAAAGTACAACAAAACTTGAAAGAGGCATAGTACAGACATAAAAGTTGTGTGGACCAGAAAAGAAGACAATTGGAGTTTCAAGTGGGAGATCATGTTTACCTAAAAGTCAAAGCCTGAAAGAGTTCACTAAAACTTGGGAAATGTGCCAAGTTAGCACCTAGTTTTTGTGGGCCCTTCGATATACTAGCTCGAATTGGACCCATATCATACCAACTTGCACTTCTAGCTAATCTAAAAATTCATAACATATTTCATGTTTCTTTGTTGAAAAAATATGTTCATTATCCTACTCACATGATCGATTGGAACTTGGTGCAGGTGGAACTAGAAGGCGAGTTCCAGGTGGAACCCCTGTGCATTCTGGACCGGAACAAAATAGCACTTCGGAACAGAGTCGTCGCTAAGGTAAAGGTGCAATGGAAACACTTTAGTATTGAGGAGGTCAGTTGGGAGTTGGAGGGAGATTTGCGGAAATAAAATCCAATCCTATTCCAAGAAAGGGAAGAACACTTAGGTCAATGTTTTGTTGAAGGGGGAAAGGATGTGACATCCCTAAAAATAAATTATTTTTGAAATTTGAAAATTGTTAGAAAATTATTCCATTTTTGGTAAATTCGAATTTGGAATTTTTTTGTCATTTATGGCAATTTTGAATTTTGAATTTCATAAATTGTAATTAATTATTATGACTGTTGGGTAGAGACCTAATTTGACCCAACTAATTATTTGACTATGACACTTGTATGTAAGAAAAATATTGTTTTAATTATTGCAGGAGGACAAATGGAACAACCATGTTAAATTCAACTGACCATGACTCCATGAGTGGGGAACATGTTAGAACTACCTTTGGGCTGATTGTTACGAGTGGAAAATCAGGGATATGGCCATTCACAGTCCCTGAAAAATTAGGGATTTAGAAAGCTACGAAAATTCCCAAGGGAGGGAAAAGACCTAGGCAAAAAGATGGTTTTGATAAATAACATATGGGAGGAGGCAGGATGCTGCCTAGCATGATGGAAAAATGAACTACTGTGTACTTTTTGTTATGAACACTGATTGTTGAGTGTGAGGCAAGGAAAAGACTACTAATAGAGGAAGACATTGTTGAAGAGGAGATTTCAAGTTTTCCCTCATGGATTCATGGTCAGGCTAGGGGGTGAATTGGGCAAGTGATTTGGCTACCCTGTTCTATGGTTGGGAGGAACGTGGTTGTTCCCTTTGTCTTCCCGTGAACTGGTTCATATATGTATTCTTTTCCTTCTCTGTGTGAATGATCATATATCTGATATAATGTATTTATTAAATCTGAACTGAATTATTTTCCATCTCTGTTGAATGATTTAGTCAGAGTTGTAGTGCAACTATTAAATTCGGTATGGATACAAGAACCTGGGCGAAATCTATTCAAATGAATGAAGTATAAAAATTAATAGAATGCCTTACGAATCTAATGCTAAGTGATGTTTTACGGTTGAGTCAAAGTATGAATAAATACTAGAGTTTGCCTTTTATTTGTGACGACAATCGGGAGGAAATTGCATGGTTAAAATCATAAAGTAGCCATTTCTGTAATGTAGATTACTGTTATATGAAAGAAGTTGTAGGGAATTCCTTTCCAATTCATAGAATTTCCCAGTACATAACCATCTGAATATAAATAGAGTTGAAACAAAATTTATATATGGGGTCTTTATATTTTTGTAAGTAATTATACACAGAGTCCAGATTGGGGTTTTTATTTATGTACCTATGAATCCAAAAGAAAACCAAAATCATGGTCAAACATATGCAAATATATATGCTTATGTATTACCACTAGAACTGAAACGTATGAATTAGAATGGTAAATAAATCTCTACAACAGTACGACATAGAAATGGCATCATAAATTTATCAAGTTCGGTATACGCATCATGTAATTGAAAGTGCAAACTATTACCAGTAAGATAGAATTACCGTATATATATAACCTGTATATGTGTGTGTGTGTATAAATAAATAAACATTCATAGGGTCACATATTAGTGCTTGACTCAGTTAAACCCCGATCCTTAAATTTTTCAGCAATAAAACAAGAACACACCAAAGTAAACAAAAAACTAGAGCCTCATAGAGGTAATACAAAAATGTCTGTACAAAAGGAGAAAATCCTCTTAAAAGCATAGACCTTCAATTTTATAGAAATTCCTTCCAAAAATAATATATAACTGTAAGATTCGAATTACGCAGAGGTTCAAATTGGCAGTCGAAGATACAACCCAAGTGCTGAAAGAATTCGATTAATATAATAGTCATTACAATGTTCAAAATAAACAGGAAATAAATTCACGTAGGATAATGTTTGAAAATATCATTACTTATGACAGTCGAACCATAAACTTCAGACTACAATTGGGACTTTTTCCCTCTTCCCAGCCACTATGGGAGACCAAACTACATTACCAAATGTCTACAAATCTAAGTTGTAACCCTGTCTGCTGGGTTTCCTGAAAGGTTACAAAAAAAAAGGAGCTCGAATACCTTTTTGTATCGAAGACAAAGAAGAAACTTCTGAAGTACTTGCATATATAAAATCCTAGAAGAATTATCAATCATGAGTATCAATAAGTTATATACAAGAAAATAAGAAGAACACCAACATAATGATAATAATTATTAATGGAATATACCGGGAATTACTTAACTTCTGGTTGGCGGTCGTGCATTTTTTTCTTTTCCTTGTTGCTTTCTTTCTGGATGGATGTCCGGGCTGAGGGAGGAGCACACAGTAAATCTATGATGGGTCCTCGTACCAAAAAGGCCCATCATTAGTGACTTACACCATTACTTTGAATGAAAACAAAGATAACAAAACAAAAGAATAGTTACAGTAATCAATAGATTTAAACATAGTAAGATAGACGACAATATTAGCTTCCTTAATACCCAAACAATATAAGTTGAGTTGTGACAAAGGTATGCTTCTGATCGAGGCTTTACCCAAACGTTGGATTCTTAAACCCTCCAAAAATTGAGATTATATAAATCAATGAGGTCAAGCAGTCATTACAGAGAATGTCATAACCAGACCCCTGCGAGGTCTCCTTGCAACATTTAGTATCACCAATACAAGGAAAACTACTGATTCGATTTTCATTTGAAGGAAGAAAATTCCCTTATAAAATATACACAAAACCTTTTACTCAAGAGACACATACCGTAAGGAAGTTCTAGGAACTGGACGCAAACATATTAAATAGATTTTGTAATTATACCAATTAAGCAATGACTATGGGATTCCTTGAACAAGACAAGTTAAGGGTCTAGGTATAATTCCAACGGGTGGACTCACCCTTCGCAAAGGAAAGATTGAGAAGCAAAGGAGGTGTCACACACATGGTACACCAGTCTTTTTAACATAACAACTCATATGCATCCAACCTTGGTCTCGTTGTATAACCACCGGGTAGGAGCGTGAAGTAGTATGAATTTTGGTCATATCGAAACCCTAAACTAAATTTCCAGGAGACTAAAACCGAAAAGTCTCTGAACTTTGAGAGTGAGGAGACGGAGTGACGAAACCCTCGGTATACCGAAATAGAAATACATGATTAATATTTACTTAAAAGTCAAAGCCTGAAAGAGTTCACTAAAACTCGGGAAATGTACCAAGTTGGAACCCAGGTTTTGTGGGCCCTTCGATATACTAGCTTGAATTGGACCCATAACATATCAACTTGCACTTCTAGCTAATCTAAAAATTCATAACGTATTTCATGTTTCTTTGTTGAAAAATTATGTTCATTATCCTACTCACATGATCGATTGGAAGGTGCAGGTGGAACCAAAAGGTGAGTTCCAGGTGGAACCCCTGTGCATTCTATACCGGAGAAAAATAGCACTTTGGAACAGACTCGTCGCTAAGGTAAAAGGTGCAATGGAAACACTTTAGTATTGAGGAGGCCACTTGGGAGTTGGAAGGAGATTTGCGGAAATAAAATCCAATCCTGTTCCAAGAAAGGGAAGAACACTGAGGTCAATGTTTTATTGAAGGGGGAAAGGACGTGACATCCCTAAAAATAATTTTTTTTTGAAATTCGAAAATTGTTAGAAAATTATTCCGTTTTTGGTAAATTCGAATTTGGAATTTTTTTGCCATTTATGGCAATTTTGAATTTCAAATTTCATAAATTGTAATTAATTATTATGATTTTTGGGTAGAGACCTGATTTGACCCAACTAATTATTTGACTATGACACTTATATGTAAACATAATATTGTTTTAATTATTGCAGGAGGACAAATGGAACAACCATGTTAAATTCAACTGACCATGACTCCATTAGTGGGGAACATGTTGGAAATGCCTCTGGGCTGATTGTTAGAGTGGAAAATCAGGGATATGGCCATTGACAGCCCCTACATAACCATCTGAATATAAATAGAGTTGAAACTAATGTTAGATATGGGATCTTTATATTTCTGTAAGTAATTATACACAGAGTTTGGATTGGGATTTTTATTTATGTACCTATGAATCCAAAAGAAAACCAAAATCATGGTCAAACATAAATAAATAAATATGCTTATGTATTACCGCTGGAACTGAAACGTATGAATTAGAATGGTAAATAAATCTCTACAATAGTACGATTTATAAATGGCATCATAAATTTATCAAGTTCGGTATACGCATCATGTAATTGAAAGTGCAAACTATTACCAGTAAGATAGAATTACCCTACACAGTCAAAGTATCAAGAGGATATATATATATATGTGTGTGTGTGTGTGTGTGTGTGTGTGTGTGTGTGTGTGTGTGTGTGTGTGTGTGTGTTTCTGTGTGTAAATAAATAAACATTCATAGGGTCACATCTTAGTGCTTGACTCGGTTAAACCCTGATCCTTAAATTTTTCAGCAGTAAAACAAGAACACACCAAAGTAAACAAAATACTAGAGCCTCATAGAGGTAATACAAAAATGTCTGTACAAAAGGAGAAAATACTCTTAAAAGCATAGACCTTCAATTTTATAGAAATTCCTTCCAAAAATAATATATAGCTGTAAGATTCGAATTGCGCAGAGGTTCGAATTGCCAGTCTAAGATACAACCTGAGTGGTGAAAGAATCCGATTAATATAATAGTCATTACAATGTTCAAAATAAACAGGAAAGAAATTCACATAGGATAATCTTCAAAAATATCATTACTTATGACAGTCAAACCATAAACTTCAGATTACAATTGGGACTTTTTCCCTCTTCCCAGCCACTATGGGAGACCGGACTTCCATTACCGAATGTCTACAAATCTGAGTTGTAACCCTATCTGTTGGGTTTCTTGAAAGGTTACAAGAAAAAAGGAACTCAAATACCTTTTTGTATCGAAGAAGAAGAAGAAGCTTCCGAAGTACTTGCATATATAAAAGCATGAAAGAATTATCAATCACGAGTATCAATAAGTTATATACAAGAAAATTAGAAGAACACCAACATAATGATAACAATTATTAATCGAATATACCGGGAATTGCTTAACTTCTTGTTGGTGGTCGTGCATTTTTTTCTTTTCCTTGTCGCTTGCTTTCTGGATGGATGTTCGGGATGTGGGAGGAGTGCGTAGTAAATCTATGATGGGTTCTCGTACCAACAAGGCCCATCATTAGTGACTTACACCATTACTTTGAATGAAAACAAAGATAATGAAACAAAAGAACAGTTACAGTAATCAATAGATTTAAACATAGTAAAATAGACGACAGTATTAGCTTCCTTAATACCCAAACAATATAAGTTGAGTCGTGACAAAGATATGCTTTACCCAAACGTTGGATTCTTAAACCCTCCCAAAATCAAGATTATATAAATCAATGAGGTCAAGCAGTCATTACAGAGAATGTCATAACCGGACCCCTGCAAGGTCTCCTTGCAACATTTAGTATCACCAATACAAGGAAAACTACTGATTTGATTTTCATTCGACGGAAGAAAATTCCCTTATAAAATACACACAAAACCTTTTACTCAAGAGACACATACCATAAGGAAGTTCCATAAACTGGACGCAAACATATTAAATAGATTTTGTAATTATACCAATTAAGCAATGACTATGGGATCCCTTGAACAAGACCAGTTAAGGGTCTAGGTATAATGCCAACGGGTGGACTCACCCTTCACAAAGGAAAGATTGAGAAGTGAAGGAGGTGTCACACACATGGTACACCAGTCGTTTTAACATAACAACTCATATGCATCCAACCTTGGTCTCGTTGTATAACCACCAGGTAGGATCGTGGAGTAGTATGAATTTTGGGCATATTGAAACCCTAAACTAAATTTCTAGGAGACTAAAACCGAAAAGTCTCTGATCTTTTAGAGCAAGGAGATGGAGTGACGAAAAACCTTGGTATAACGAAATAGAAATACATGCTTAATCCAAAATGATTTCAGAACAAGATTAATCCCAAAGGATTTCCAGTATTTGCGTTCAGGGAGAAACGTAAATAAACTCTGTGATAAGAATACAGAATAAAAGGACAGTCACTGATTTAAAACTCCAATTATCTACACCTCTGTTTAAGATACAATAACCTAACATAAAACTTACCAAGGAGATGAGCCTTGTCAATAGAATTGTTGAGCAATGACCTCCAACACAATAATTCCCCACACCAAAGGAACCACACATAGAGCCGATGTTGTTTTCCTTCTCGAAGAGTCACAATGATGAGGAAGGAGCTCGCCTAACCCCAAGTTGAGGGTGAACTACAAAAGTAAATGTTGAAGTATGTTGGGCCATGTGTTAGGGAAACTTGGCAAAACAATATTAGGATAAGGAGAGGTGAGAGGGCCATTGTAACCTGTACATACAAAGCTTACATTAATTACAGGAGAGAATCCTTAACTTCTCTGACAGGCACATCTTCCGCCCTTATTTCCCTTAGTACAATTTTAATGTCAGTCCCTTTAGGAATCTGACTAATCAAGACTAGTTAGGTCTAATTGTCATCGTTTCAATTATACTACCGACGATGTTTTTGTAGTTAGGGTAAGTGTAGTTAAGACTCAGTTGGATAGAGATTTTGCACGAGTTTTCCTTACCAAAAATGTGTTAAGATTAGTGTTTAAAAGAATTGTAATCATAAGGAATTCACGAAGACATTCATTTTAACGACCTAGGATGTTATCGACTTATTTTACTAGGCCTTGTACATTCTATTGTTTTGGGTATAAGTGTTATGTATTTTATATCTTTGGGTACAATGTATGTGTTAAGAAGGTACTAGGAATTTTTGGGGAGAACCTTGTATCACGTTCTAAGTTATTCTGGTGTAAGATTGATCTCATTTGAAGGGAAATACGTAAATATGTAATCATAATGAACACCACTACCTCTTCGTTACGAAGTGTTATAAGTAAAAATGGAAAATTAATGCTTTAGAATATATTTTTTTTATGCCAAATTTGAGGTTCATTACAGGAGTGTTGCAGAATAGGAAAAGCTTGCTCTGCAAGTGAAGTTTGATGAAGAGAAAGCGTAGCTACAACAAGAAAATGAACAGTTGCTCACAGAGAAACTTGAGGTAAAAGAAGTGGTCAACATAGCACTTTGCTCTGTGACAGTCTTAGAAATCAAGGCAGAAGACTGAGTTGCACAACATGTGACCCAACTCTTATAATCCATCTAGCAGCTACAACAATGCATAGAATATTTGGAGATAGAGGCACAACTGAAGTCCCTGTCAGTTGTGGAAAGAATGAAGTGCTCCCAAGAGCAACACACTACACAACAACAAATCCATACTATCCAAAGTAGAGTTATGGAGGTAACTCAAAAGCTCCAACCCATACAAGACAAGGCCTATCAATTGTTTACAGAGGTAGAAGGCCAAGGAGCAGAGCTAGAGTAGGTTGTCACTATAGTTGAACAACGTCTAGAGGGACCTATAAATGATGCAGTCATCCAAGAGTTCACTGAACAGGAGGCCATAGCGCAACAACAATTTGAAGCAGCTCGAGCCAAGCTCGAGGCATACGATGTAGAGCTAGTTAGACTAGGGTGACTTGGGAAGAGTCACAAGTGAGTGTTGGGGGCCTATTGACCCTTGACCAAGTTTTAGGAGATTCTTGGTCATGTTGACCTATTTTGGGACTTCGACATCCTGTCGAAGATGGAGCACAAGACAAAGCAGAAATTGCGGGATCTCGGCCTTTTTTTGGATCCTTTTTTGGATTTGGGAATATGTAATGGGTATGGAATGTCAGCCCATGGGTTTACCCATGTTTATGCCTATTTTGTATGTATAAATAGAAGGTTAGGAAATGTAAGAAGTAGTGTCCAAGTTGGCTAAGTGCTAAGAGTTGGATTTGTGTGATCAAGAAATATAAGGCTTCGTGCATACTGTGTGAGACTTACAGAGCTAAATGCAAGTCATTGTAAGAGACTATGAAGGGCTTTGTGCTATACCTAGCTCAAGGAAAGAGGATATGGCGAGGTGCACGCCGATATCATGTCTTATGCGGAGTAGGGTTTTTGTTTCTCTATGCTTGTAGATAAATGATTGAAGATAATAAAGAAGAATAGTTGGTGGACATAGCCCCAGGGTGGGGGTGAACCACATAAATACTATTTTATTCTTCTCTGTGCAATGTTCTGATGTATTTATGTGTTATTTTCTAAGTGCTTGATATAGATAGATTGATAGATTTGTTTATGCTTTGTTCTTATGATGAATATGGATGTTAGATCTAATATAGGTGAATATGCTTAGTGCTTTAATCTGCCAGATCTGATCCATTTATTTATGCTACTTGCTTAGATACGTTAGATCGAGGTGAATGTTGTGATGCTCTGTTTTATCTGTGAAGTAGATATTGGGTAAATAATAACGAACTGATGGTGCTAAGTGCTCTATTAAGTATTATAATCAAAGATCTATGTCCCAGCTAAGGTTGCAGACATCTGAGTCCTGCAACCACCCCTGCCTCTACCTCGAGTGAGACTTCATCTTCTTCGTAGGTGTTTCCGAAAGGGTCGGTAGTTAGGGTTTTGTTGGTGCGTTGTTGTAGCATTGAACCCTAGGTCTGCCCTTGTGCCAACACATCATTAGACTAGTAGATGGGTTTCCCCAAGGCTACTGTTTCATTCTTGATGTTGGCTCTGTGTGTCATGTAACTGTGTTCAAGGTTACCCTGGTTATTGATTCTTTCTTTGTGTGTCTCCAATTCTTATGATGTTGATTCGATCTGGTCGAAAAAAATTTGGTGGACCACTACCACTGAGAATTTTTTTAAGCGAGGTAAGAGATTTTAGTTAATAATTTTGGGGACCCTCTGTATTATAATATTTTTTTTGTGTGTGGAAGGTAGTTCTTTATCTGATCCGTTCGAAGATAAACTTGCTTCGACAATGCATAGTTCTAATTCTTAGTATTAACTGTATATTGCGTTAGTCTTCTTGGATTAACTTTATTAGTGGGATTCTAGAATATTTTACCGTATGGAAGGCCACTCACCTTATGTTGCTCCTAAATTTGAGTCTTTTCTTCAGTTATAGTTACATAAAGAAGAATCGTAAATCCATGTAGAAGTTTCGATCTATTAAAGTTTCTTGTGGTGCATCTCTCTAGTGCTTGCCCAGGTTTTTGTTTGTTGAGAAAAGACATAGGGAAACTTCTCTACAAACCTATCTACCGCAAGCACAAAGTGTCCTCTTTGCCTAACTAAGCCCATGCTACTTCGATCGGTAAATTTCTCTTCACGTTCCCAACGACTCCTTGGAGCAAAGGTTGAAGCTAAGAGCTAAATATAAATGATGAAATTAACCTTCGTAAACCTACCCTTTGGATTCCTTTTCATGAGTCATATTAAGTATGGTTTGTGTAACACAACTTCTATTACTTTTCTGCAATGCGTATAAATATATAAGTAAGAAATTACAATATTTTTTTTTCCCTTTTGTTGTATACCCTTACCCCAAAGTTCTCGAGTATGGATGAGGAGTTACCCTCGCCCATGGTCCGACAGTCTTGGATGTCTAACTCTATTATGTTATTATTTTAAAAATGTTTCAAGGAAAATATCTCCCATTTGCTCAAGATTCTATCTACGACTTCATTTCATTTGCTTCCGAGCTGAATTAAAATTAGTTAGGAATTATTAGTATGTGGTAAAAAGGGTGACCCTATACATCACGTTTAGTAATGCACAGTAATTATTAGTTACTCTTGTTTAGCATATGATTATCCACTTCTTTTCTGAAAATGAATGATTCAACTTTGTTTGCTATAATCTAATGATGGGGCCTTGTTTAACTACGAGGGTACCCATCAGGTGACTCTTATCCCTATCCACCCTTTCAAGTCTGTGACGACCTTTCCATGGATATAAGGAGAAAGGAGGGAATCTAATTTTGAAATACATCAGCTAAGTATAGTCTAAAAAGATCATTTGCGTCATAAATTTTTCTTGCAGTTATTTTATTTTTTCAATTGATACTCATAAAACCTTCTTGGTATCTCTATGGGATTTGGATGCCTTTGATATCCTTGGATTTCAGGACATTTCTTTATGCAAGAGGTATTTAGGTTCCTGTTTACCATGCCCTTCCAAAAAATTAATATCTCAGGTTCTATCGAATGAGATAAATTAGTCCTAGCATACAATTATTGTGGGGAGAAAATGTACTAGACTCCTACACAACTAGTTATTTCTACAATCCCTTCTTCTTAGAGGGACTTAAGGGTCAATTCCCTTACTGTGACACCATTGAAATATTTACCACTTCAAATTCTTTATTTTTGTGCGCATAACATAAAGAGATCATTCATTTTCCCCAACATACTAGGAAACATCCTGCCTCCTCCCATATGCCATACATGCAAAGTCATCTTTTCCTAGGTCTTTTCCCCCCTTGGAAATTTTTGCAGCTTTCCAAATACCTAATTTTCAAGGGCTTCCAATGGCCAAATTCTTGATTTTCCACTTGTAACAATCAGCCCTGAGGTAGTTCCAACATGTTCCCCACTCATGGAGTCATGGTCAATTGATTTTAACATGGTTGTTCCATTTGTCCTTCAACAATAATTATAAAATATTTTGTTTCATACAAGTGTCATAGTCAAGTAGTTAGTTGGGTCAAATCAAATATTTTCCCAACAACCATAATCATTACAATTAAATAAATTAGAAATTAGAAATTTCCATAAATGGAAAAAAGTTTCCAAATTTCGAATTAACAAAAATAATTTTCCTAAGAAATTTCAAACTTAAAAATAATTTATTTTGGGGGATGTTACATCCTTTCCCCCTTCAAGAAAACACTTTCCTCAGTGTTCATTCCATTCTTGGAATAGGATTGGATGAGATTTCTGTAAGTCTCCCTCCAACTCCCAAGTGGCCTGCTCAGGGCTAAAGTGCTTCCATTGCACTTTTACCTAGGCGACGACTCTGTTCCAAAATGTTATTTCTCTTCAGTCTAGAATGCATGGAAGTTCCACTTTGAACTCTCCTTCTGGTTCCACTTGCACCAATTTCCAATCAATCATATGAGTAGGGTCATGAACATAATTCTTTAACAAAGAAACATGAAATACATTATGAATTTTTAGATTGGAAGGAAGTGCAAGCTGGTATGCTACGGGTCCAATTCGAGCTAAGATCTCGAAAGTCCCACAAAGACACAGTGCCAACTTGGCATAGTTCCCTAACTTCGGTGAAATTTTCTGGGCTTTGACTTTTAAATAGACATGGCCTCCCACTTGAAATTCCAAGTGTCTTCTTTTATGGTCCGCACAACTTTTCTATCTATACCGTGCCTCTTTTAAGTTCTGTTGTAATTTTCTTACCATGTTTTCCATTTCCTGGAGCATCTCGGGTCCAACCATGAGTCTGTCAACTGGGTTATACCATTTAATTGGATTTGTACACATTCTATCATACAATTCCTCGAAATGGCTCATTTTAGCCGAAGTTTGGTACCCATTGTTGTATGCAAATTCTACCTAGTGCAGGTAGTCTTCCCACTTGCTTGATTTTGTTCTTCTGTACATGCGGAGCATATCTTCTATGATTTGGTTTGTTCAATCACTCTTTCCATCCATTTGTGGATGATAACTCGTTCTGAAATTCCATTTAGTATTTAACCCTGCAAACAATTCTTTCCAAAACAAAGATGTTAATTTTTCTGTCTCTATCCGAAATCACCATTTTAGGAATACCATTTAGTCTAAAAATTTGTTTCATGAGTATTTAAATGATGTTAATATATTTAAAAGTAGACTTTACAAGAATAAAGCGTGCACACTTACTAAGTTTATCGATTACCACCATAATTGAATCATTATGTTTCTGAGTTCTAGGCAAACCTATAATAAAGTCTAGTGATATAGTCTACCATTTCCATTCCGACACCGGTAAGGGTTGTAATAGATCGGCTGGACGCTGGTGTTGAACTTTTACATATTGACAATCTTGATACTTAGCTAAGTATTCTGTTGTTTTTCCCTTCATAGTAGGCCAATATAATAACTTTCTCAGTGTTGTTATCATTTTCTGGTATCCTGGATGACTAGAATATGGTTTCTTATGAATTTCATACAAAACTGTTAGCTTCAACTCTGTCGAATCTGGTATGTATATTATGTTTTTAAATCGTAGTAAACCATTTCTGTCCACACTCAGATTTGTTTTGTCTAAATTTTTTGTCATGTTCTGTAATTATGTTAAGAACCAAATATCAATATAGCATAGAAAAACCTCAGAAAAAGTACTCAACGCCTTGAAAAAGAGATAATTTCAGATAATAAACCTCTTCGACGGGGCAAAATCCTTTTACCCCACTTAAATGTTCAAGTACAAGATGATTCAAAATGAAAATGTCTCCTTGGTATATATAGGAGACTAGGAGGTATAATTACAACTAATGGCCTAAAGCCAACATAAATAAAATAACATTACTAATATACTATGCCCCAATTAAGGGGTAATGAGCGAATATTAGGGCCTAACATGCCCCTCCCCTTGAGACAAGTGTTGTCCGCAACGCTTGAGTAACTCTGAATTCTTCTGTATAAAAGACTCATCTTCCCAAGTGGAATCTTCAGCCGGTAGTTTCCTCCATTTAATGAGATACTCTGAAATGGATCTATTCCTTAGCTGGTGAATTCTTGTGTCAGTGATGGCTTTAGGCTCCAATATGATTTTTCCTTCCTCATCAAGTTATGGAAATATAGTTTGAACTGGGATCTTGTCGCCTATAACCTTCTTTAAGCATGAAACATGGAAAACTGGGTGTACTCGTGAAGATGCAGGCAACTCCAATTTGTATG
>ML778532.1:632007-647838 GCA_009831015.1 Picea engelmannii
AAATGAAAATGTCTCCTTGGTATATATAGGAGACTAGGAAGTATAATTACAACTAATGGCCTAAAGATGACATAAATAAAATAACATTACTAATATAATATGCCCCAATTAAGGGGTAATGAGCCAATATTAGGGCTTAACAAATTCTACCACTGTTTTATTGTAATTTTCATCTTTATTACCTACAACCTTTACCCTTAGTTCAAGATTTCTTTCTGCCTTGCTAACGTTTATTTCAAACAACCCATGGACTCTTCTTCTCAAAGCATCAACTACTTTGTTTTACTTACCCTTGATATGTCTTACCTCAAAGTCAAATTCACTCAAGAAGGCTACCCATCTTGCTTTCCTTCCATTAAGGTCCGACTGACTAAACAAATAATTCACACTGCTGTTATCTGTCAATAATATAAATCTTTTTTCCATTATGTAGTGCCACCACATTTTTAAGGTGTGTATTACAACTACCAACTCTAATTCATGAGTGACGTAGTTTCACTCGTGTTCCTTTAGTTTTTGGAACTCATAAAAAATAACATGTCCTTCATGAGTTAGGACACCACCTAGTCCATCTTTACTCACATCTACACAAACAATGAAGTCTTTGTCTGGATATGGTACCTTTAAAATGGGTGCAATTGTTAATAATTTCTTTAACTTATTAAAACTGTCTTGACACTTCCGTGACCAGTTAAAATTGGTCCCCTTCCTTTGTAATGATGTGATAGGGTAAGCAATTTTGGAAAATCCTTATATAAATCTGTGATAATATCTGGTGATTCCCATGAATGACCAAATGTCCGCTACATCCTTAGGTATCGACCATTCCATGATGGCTCTTATTTTCTCAGGATCGACTGCAATGCCTTCTGCAGATATTACATATCCTAGGTACTATATTTTCATTTGATAAAAATCACACTTATCGAATTTAGCATACAGTTTGTGCTTCCTTAAAGTTTGCAGAACTATCCTTAAGTGTTTTTTGTGTTCTTCTTCTGTTTTATAATATACTAGAATAGCATCAATAAATACCAATAGAAACTTGTCCAGGTACTGACTGAAAATACTGTTCATTAAACACATAAATGTGGCTGGTGCGTTAGTGAGTCCAAAAGGTATAAACAAAAATTCGTAATGTCCATATCTCATTCAAAAGGCTTTTTTACTTATGTCCTCATCTTTTATCCGAACCTGGTGATAACCAGATTGTAAATCTAATTTTGAGAAAATATTTGCCCCACATACTTGATCGAACAGATCATTTATCCTAGGTAAGGGGTAATTGTTCTTAAGAGTCATCTTGTTTAATTTTCTGTAATTGATGCATAATCTCATAGTTTTGTCTTTCTTTTTCACAAAGAGGATTGGTGCTCCCCATGGTGAAACACTCAGTCTAATATATTCTTTGTCCAATAACTCCTGTAGTTGAATTTTTATTTCTGTTAATTATGGCAAACTCATTCGGTAAGGTGCCTTAGAGATAGGGGTTGACCCAGGTAGTAGGTCGATAGAAAAGTCTATCTCCCTTCTTGGGGGTAATTCAAGTATTTCATCAACAAACACGTCTTTGAAATCATGCAGAACCACAAAATCCTCCAAGTTGGGTTTATTTCTTTTTTTTAACAGGTTTTTTACTTGGATGGCATAAACTTGACACCCCTTTCTCATGCAATTCTTGAATTGTATTACTGAAATCTGTTTAACTGAGACTGGTTTTTGTATCCCTTGAATTGCCCTAACAATGTCATTTTAGTCTTTATACTTAAGTGATTTTTCATAACAATCTAATACTTCTTTATTATTTTCTAACCAATCCATTCACATAATTACATCATAAGACCCTAATGGTATAATGTTCATATTTGTCTTTATGTTTTGACCACCTAAACTTAACTCATAATAAGGAATAAAGTCAACAACTTTTCTTTTCATTCTTGTTGCTAATTCTACCAGCCAATATTTTACGTGTCTTGTTTTATTAAGTTTATTTGAATCCACAATACCAGGATTGATATAACTCAATGTAGCTCCAAGATCAATTAAAACAGAAATACAAGTGTTACTGATTTTACCTTCGATTTCCACCACCGAGGACTGATGGTCAGCTTGTCGATCGTCCATGGCTGCATTTATCTAATGAAAGATTCTGCCCACATCTCCCACCATATAGGCTTCCTGCAGATTGTGAACAATAGTTCTGGTTGCTGAAATCAACTGTGGACAATTCCTCCTTAGGTGAGGTTCTCCACATTCCTAGCATTTTAATGGTTCACGAGGGCTGTCCCAAAACTTCTTAGCTCCCAGATTTACCGGTTTACTGCATCCTTGAGTGTTTGGATTGTTGGAGTGAAAATATTTCCTTGTAAATATTTTTGCTGAGTTCCGATAAGGAGCTGGCTAGTATCCTTTCTTCTGCTGGTTCATTCGGTCTTGTTTCTTGTCTTTCCAAGCCTTGGGAAATTTTGTCCGCTGTTTGTATTAGTCGTAACACATTCGGTCTTTTCTGAACACTTCACTCAAGGATTTGGGATTATAAAATTTGATTCTGTCCTTGTAGGACTATGGTAGACATCTTAGGAACCACAGGATTTTTACTTTATCCTCCCAGATATACGGTACAAACCTTAGTAATTCCAGGAATTTATTTATCATATTTTCCATAGTCATTTGACCAAGTTGTAGTGCGTAAAATTCTTTTGTTTTTATTTCATAGTAACTTTTAGATAGGTATTGTTTCTTAAAGTATTTCTTAAAGTCTTACCATTCCATCTGTTTCTCCTTTAGGCCCTTGGCCAATTTCAGGTCTTGCCACCAAATGTTGGCTTTTCCTTTTAGATTATAGATGGCCATTCTGACCATCATATTGCTGGAATAGTTGTATATCTGGAAATACATATTTATGTCTAATAACCATGCTTCAACTTCCTCTCCTGTTCTGGATTCCCCATTAAAGGTAGTGGGTTTGATTTTCTTAAATTCTCCCTCAAGGTGATCTACCTGTTTTCTTTTTCTGTCTTTTTTTGTTTTATCTTCAGCTGAAGGTGTACCTTCAGATGAGCTATCCCCTTTTTCTGATTCAAGACCATAATTCTCAGAGGCCCTTTTACTGACCTCTTCTTTCGGGTTCTCATCCTTTGGGGTTTTCTTTGTCACTATACTGTGCAACAAGACTTCATTTATTTCATGCTATTCCTACTATGCCTTCTTCAATTTCTCATTGTCTTCTTTGAAAACCTACAACTCAAAAATTAGATTCCTCATTGTTTCCAGAACTTCAGTAGGTGAGCTTCCATCACTATTATGTCTCGGATCTTTAGGATTCCTTTGTTTAGTATTCCCCTCAAGTCTAATTTCTGCATCATCCTGGGCTACCATGATTAACAAAAAACATAAAAGAGTTTTCTTTCTGTAACAATAATGGTTTGTTAGTTTTTCATAGACAAAAATATGTGTTAAGTAATTAATTTTGACCCTATTCAAGGTTTAATTTTTGTAACCTTTTCTCTGATATCATATGTAATGTTTCCCTAAATTTGCCATAATTTTTTTTTCTTAAGGACATTAAACTTAATTACCGCGTCTAATCCATGTCAGACATTGCTACATTGTAAGGTGATTAAAAGTCTTTATCTAAACTTAACCACAAGGGTGGTGGATATATTTGAATTCATAACAATAGACTATTTGCAAATATATAAGTATCCATATCTATCCTTGACATAGACTATACTTTTGGTCTCAACAAAACTGTTTATATATATATATATATATATATATATATATATATATATATATATATATAGATGCCACCATAACGTATACTTTAGATCGCACAAGTAAATAGATGCCACCATAACATATGCTTCAGATCACACAAGTAAGGCATACTATGGGGGTATCAACGTATGAACATCCTTAAATTCTGAAGTGACAAAACAAATTCCTTGGGATTAGGTGAAAAACAGTTAATGAATGAATTATGATCAATGTGACAACCATTACGTGCAAGTGTTATGATTTGTAAGGCGATAACTAAGGGTTGGTTATACCTGTTAATCACTCATGCCTAACTGTCGTTCTCATCTGGACTAACTCTGGCATAATTTTTTCCTTTCTTAACAGATATGATGATCGTAAATGAACCCTAACCAAACTAGAGATAAGGATTTAAATGAAAATCTAGACTGTCTATCATTACAATTTTTCCATGGATCTAAGGTGAGGTTACCTTTGATATGGTCGCAATGGTGTAATCGACTCTTCCCAAACATTTAAGGCATTCTGAATGCACCTCCTTGGGACTATGACATGTTTCAATGTGCCCCTATGAAAATTTTCCACCTTTCCCTAACCACGATGCTTAGGTAAAGACCATCATTAATCGTCATTAGACTAGTAGATAGGTTTCCCTGAGGCTACTGTTTCATTCTTGATATTGGCTCTGCATGTCCTAAGACTGTGTTCGAGGTTACCTTGGTTATTGATTCTTTCTCTGTGTATATCCAATGCTTATGATGTTGACTCGATCTGGTGGGAAAATGTTTGGTGGACCACTACCACTGGGAATTTCTTTAAGCAAGGTAAGAGATTCTCGTTAATAATTTTGGGAACCCTCTGTATTATAATAAATTTTTTGTGTATGGAATGTAGTTCTTTATCTGATCCATTTAAAGACAAAGTTGCTTCGACAATGCATAGTTTGGATTCTTAGTCTTGACTATATATTGCATGAGTCTTCTTGGGTTAACTTTCTTAGTGGGATTTTGGATTCTTTGACTGTATGGAAGGCCACTCACCTTATGTTGCTCCTAACTTTGAGTCTTTCCTTCAGTACAGTTATGAAAAGAAGAATTGTAAATCCCTGTAGAATTTTTGATCTATTCAAGTTTCTTGTGGTGCATCTCTCTGGTGCTTGCCCAGGTTTTTGTTTGTTGAGAAAAGGCATAGGGTGTCTTCTCTGTGACCCTATCTACTGAAAGCACAGAGTGTCCTCTTTTCCTAATTGATCCCATGCTCCTTTGATCGGTAACCTACTCTTAGCATTCCCAACAACTCCTCAGAGAAAGGGTTGAATCTAAGAGTTAAATCTAAATGATGAAATTAACCTTCTTAAACCTACCCTCCAGATTCCTTTTCATGAGTCATATTAAGTATGATATGAGTAACACAACTGCTATTATTTTTCTGCAATGCGTATAAATATATAAGTAAGAAATTACAACATTTCTTTTTTGCCTTCTATTGTATACCCTTACATTGAAGTTCTCAAGTATGGCCGAGGAGTTACCCTCACCTATTATCCTACAGTATTGGATGTCTAACTCTGTTCTGTTATTATTTTAAAAATGTTTCAAGGAAAAGATCTCCTATTTTCTCAAGATTCTATCTACGACTTCATTTTGTTTTCTTCCGAACCGAATTAAAATTAGTTAGGAACTCTTACTCTATGGTAAAAAGGGAGACCCTATAGGTCACATTTAGTAATGCACAATACTTGTTAGTTACTCTTGTTTATCATATGTTTATTCACTTCTTTTCTGAAAACAAATGATTCAACTTTGTTTTCTACAATCTAATTATGGGGCCCTATTTAACTGTGAGGGTACCCATCATGAAACTCTTAGCCCTCTCCACCATTTCGAGTCTATGACGACCTTTCCATGGATACAAGGAGAAAGGATAGAATATACTTCTGAAATCCATCAACTAAGTATAGTCTGAAAAATTCCTTTGTGTAATAAATTTTTCTTGCAATTATTTTATTTTGTTAATTGATACTAATAAAACCTTGTTTGTCTCTTTACATAATTTGGATGCTTTCGATATCCTTGGATTCCAGGACATCGCTTTATGCAAGAGGTATTCAAGTTCCTGTTTACCATGCTCTTCCACAAAAGTAGTATCTCAGGTTCTATTGAATGAGATAAATTAGTCCTGGCATACAGTTATTGTGGGGAGAAAATGTAATAGACTCCTATGCAATTGGTTATTTCTACAATCCCTTCTTCTTAGAGGGACTTAAGGGTCGATTCCCTTATTGCGACACTATTGAAATATTTACCACTTCAAAGTCTTTATTTCTATATATTGGATGTGCTTGTACTCAGGACTCTGTATCCGGGTATTAAGATATATTCGTGTATCAAAGATTTATTCTACATCTACTCTCGGGATTATTTTGATATTAAAAGATAATTTGAACCATTTTACTCTGGTTATTCCTGTAGCTATGAAATTTATAGACTTAGTTATATGCTTATGCAATTTGTATGTCTTCTGATTATTTGTCCTTTAAGAAACCTTTTATTTCTACATTATCTTATATCAGAACTGAGAAATTTGCTTATGATTAACTGAATTCTGTATAGACTTCATCTAATGGAAAAATCGTAAAAAAATAGGAACATACATATTCTCTTTTCTCATGTATATAGTGTCTAAAATTTTTATGGAATAAGTCTATAGATGTTTATTTCCCTTATAATTCATGTTGTATGGTTGCCAACTATAATATATATCTACATAAATAAATTTATATTTCTATATATATATATATATTGTGTTTTCGATCATGCATAGCATTTCATTTTGATTCTGGTTTAATAGGTACATGAATGGAAATCTCAAATGAAAGAAATGGTTGTGACATCCCCAAAATAAAGAAATTGGACAAAATAATTTAGAATCTAAAAGTGCTGGAAAAATATTTCTGTTTTTGGTAAATTCTGAAATTGGAAATTTTTTGCCAATTATGGCAATTATGAATTTTGAATTTTATGATTGTAATAAATGATTTGGCTGCTGGACAGAGTTCCGATTTTTCCCAACTAGCTACTTGACTATGACACTTGTATGAAAAAGGAAAGAAAAGAATATTTTATATTGATTGCAGGAGGAAAAATGGAGAAACCATGTTGAAATTAGCTAACCATGACTCCATGAGTGGGGAACATATTGAAATTAACTTTGGGCTGATTGTTACAAGTGGAAAATTAGTGATTTGGCCAATAGCATCCCCTGAAAATCATGGATTTAGAACGCTGCAAAAATTCCCCAAGAGAGGGAAAAAGTCCTAGGCAAAACTAATAAAGGAGCATATGTGAGGAGGCAGGATGCTACCAAGTATGCTGGGGAAAAGACTAAGAAATTTTGTTCTTGTTGTTATGAACACTATTGTGTTAGTGTGAGGCAAGGGAATACTGCTAATATTCAAAGGACATTGCTGGAGAGGAGATTTCAATTCACCCTCATGGATTCATGGTTAGGCTAGGGGGTGAACTGGGTAAGTAGATTGGTTGCCCTATTCTATGGTTGGGAGGAACGTGGCTGCTCCCTTCATCTTCCCATAAAATCTCATTTAGATATGTAACTCTACCTTACTCTAGTCAAATGATTATGTATTGAAATCCGTTTTACTTCTAGATATGATTTTGTTCTGGTCGAATGCTGTGGGAAAGATCTATCTGTTTACTTTCGAATGATTGGCTGGAATTGTACCTTTTTATTTAGATTTAATATTGGGTAAATTATTAAGATTTCTGGAATGTATTAACAGCAAAATGAATTTTGTAATAGTTACAAATACCATAACAGATTGCCTTGTTTAAGTTTCCTGTGGATGCTACTATTAAACAATGAGCCTTTGCGACTAAGCATACATTCATAAATCCAACAAGTATACTCTACAACAATGAAGTACTAATAGACCGACATATAAACCGGTATAGTCATTGAACATATATATATAGTTATATAGTGTAATGGAACATTCTACAACAGAGGAGGAATGTCACTAAGTAAAATGTCCATACCAGAATTCGATAGCATTAAGGGGATAGATAACCTTATGAGAGGAAATTTTAATTCCAAGAAAAAAAAGGACTCATCGGACCCCATTATAGGTAGGCCATATATATATATATATATATATATATATATATATATATATGCATAAATTGAGATAGATACGACAGTAAGGGATGACCCTGTAAGAAAATGTTTAACCACAGGTTATGATGTAAATGACATTACTATTTTCTTGTTCATGTGAGCAGACCTATAGAGGTTTTAATCAACATAAATCAAGAAAAGAAGATAAAAGATTCCTTGTTACGTAACCCAAACAGTCCTGTAGAGACTTTTAAATAATGATAATAGAAACAAAAGGTAATAAAGCACGAATCATAAACGAATAATGATGACCATCGAACCTCCTGGTGCACAGATCTATCAGAACTTATACAATAAGCCATCATAGAAAAACTAGAACTAGTTACTTCTTAGATTGATAAAGGTTACTCAACACTTATAACTGAAGAACAAAATGTAAATAATTTGTGATGTGTGAAATTGGAACTAGTTACTTCTTCCATTGGAACATAAACGAAACAACTATATTAAATTTGAGAAAGAACCAAACCCTAGGCGTAATCACTATGCATGGCCGATTTGGTTCGAAAAGGGTTATACATCCAATAATGAGATTCAATTTTGGAACAAAATAAATATGATAGCCGAACAAAAAACCAAATTTATATTATGCAGAGGAGAATACTTCAGAGTTCCAAACCCCCCCCCTCCATTAGAACTAACACACATGATATAATGAGCATTGTATTGTTTTTAACAATCGAAGGTCTAGTTACCAAAGTCCAACTAAGCGCACACTGTGCAAGGGTTCGATATACCAGAAATCCTTTTATACAACTCGGGGCGTACCCCCAGGACTTGAAATTAACATCTCAACAGGGTTTAAATTATGACAAATAACTGAGAAACTGCGTAGGAACTCGAATACCTTTTGTTGAAGTGAGGAGGGCATCCCCATGCTTCGACATGCCTACACCTACACAGAAGTAACAAAAAGTATTAAAACATAACCAATAGGATAAGGTATTTAAATTACAGAATAGGAATTGATTAAAAAAGGACCTGTTGAATACTTAACTGAAGCAGAGGATGTATGCCTCTTGTCGTCGCGCTATATTGCCTAGACCGAGAGGGGAAAGGGTGTTTGTGTATCCTTTATGGGTACCCTCTCACATCCAGGGGCCATCATTAGTAATAGATACTAGTATATAATCCGAAGGGATAATACATGATTAACAGAAAGAATAACAGGCATAAAAAAAAAAAAAACTATGCATGGTAAACATAAACCTTCATGCATTCAACTTAATAGAAGAGATTAAAAGCGTTCGGCGAATGGGAAGAAATTCACTTCTAAATTGATGCTACCAACTAGCACTAAAACCAACCACAGAAGACCAGGAAAACAATAACAAGAATTTAATGGACTATCCAACGGAGGAGAACAGAGAATAATAGCAAGGGGTTTAACCGAAAGGTTCTTGACTTCTTGATAGACATTGTGATATGAGTAATGGCTCGGTCCCGACGGGTCGTATTGTACAGTAACAGGAATAAACTAGAATCGAAGTCAAAACCCTTACAAAATAGAACCCGACTCTTTTCTTTTTCCTAACACAGTACCTTGGAAATATGATGAAGAATTTATCATAGAAAAGAGGTTTGCATAGACCCACTAACAAGGCCAAATGTTTTTTTTAAAAGCGTAAATAAAAAGAGAGTCGAAGATAAAACTTACCACACAGAACGACTATCGGAAAGAACCACCAAGAACCTCCATGGACTTAGCACAGAGACTTAACCATGTACCCCGACCATGAGGCTTGAACCAACAAATGTTTTGGTCTACGTATTTTGTCTATCCTTCACAAAAAGGAAACCTCAACCAGGGTGAGAATGGAAAATCTTGAGACGGTGAACCCTCTCTTCCCCAAACCAAAATCCAAACGAGAGTGAAAGGTGTGGGAGTAACCTCCGAATGGAGAAAAAAGAGAGAAGGAGATTGTACATAGACCATGTGATTAGGGGGAAGGTGTCAACATTTCCTTGGAAGCATGTCAGTTGAGCTCTGTGTCAAATAGACACTTTCCCAGGTGTATTAAATTGTGCAGACAGGCCTTTAAGGTATAGTTCCTTCCACCTATATCGAAGTTAAGGGCATTGATGGTGAGGCAACCGGAGGAAGGTTTCACTACACTCTTTCATGTTGAATCCAACTACCTTGCATTAAACACCAAATCGGTTGGGCCTTGTTGTTACCTAACGAGTTATGTGCCCATGATCATAATCCCTAACCTCTAATAGATTAACCCCCTACGCGCTATAAATTCAAGGTGCAATTTTTAGTGGCCGAAGTTAACCCACTTTACCTTTGTTTTCCGAATAAGATTAATTTATCCTTGTAGATTGTATAATGCTACTTACACTTAAGGGATTGGTCTTATATAGGCCTGGCACCTCTAACCTTGCATTATAGGATAACAAGACTCTAAGTGGTTATTACTACATGTCTTAGAGGGGCTTAGGAATAAGGTAGTGGATAGTATTGAGTTACCATGAGA
Source organism: Picea engelmannii (assembly GCA_009831015.1). NCBI lineage: Eukaryota > Viridiplantae > Streptophyta > Pinopsida > Pinales > Pinaceae > Picea > Picea engelmannii. The sequence continues at coordinate 642,441 of ML778532.1, forward strand.
CAAATGATCCCCAATTATAGACATGTTGTTGTATGTAACACTTTACCAAAAGAAATATCGACACTTTGTTAATAGGATAGAGGATAAAAAGCAGTAAGACGAATGTACCTTAGGATAAACAAGTGATTGAACGACCTCAAGGATACAAAACCAATTAATTGTTCCCAAACAATTTTTTTATTTTGTATGTAAATTTTGAGGTACATTACATATGGTATTAGAGAAAAAAGGTGACAACACTGGACCTAAACAGGGCCATAATAGTTGTTTAGTATAGATATCTTTCTATTTATGTAAAACTAACAAAAATATGATGGTTACAAACACAAATCTATTTCTATATTGTTAATTATGGCAGCTCAGGACGATGCAAAGATCATGATGGGAGAAAACCTGTAGCAGGGACCCCCTGGAGATATAAGACAAAACAGTGACGGAAGTTCACCCATGGAAGTGTTAGAAACAATGAGGAACCTTATTGTTGAATTACAGATTTTCAAAGAGGACAATGAAAAACTGAAAAAAACACAACAGGAACAACAAGAGATAAATGAAGTCTTGCTATGCAGTATAGTGACCAAGAAAATCCCAAAGGATGATAACCACGAGGAGGAAGTCAGCAAAAGGGCTTCCAAGAACTCTGGGGTGAAAACAAAAAAATGAGATAGTTCGTCAGAAGGGACATCTTCAGCTGAGAGAAAAACTAAATATGACAGAAAAAGAAAACAAGTAGACCACCTCGAAGGAGAATTTAAAAATATTAAACCAGCTACCTTTGATGGAGAATCTAGGACAAGAGAGGAAGTTGAAGCATGATTGTTGGACATCAAAAAATACTTCCAGATCTACAATTATTCTAGCAACATGAAGGTCAGAATGGCCATTTACAATTTGAAAGGGAAGACCAACATTTGGTGGCAAGACCTGAAATTGGCCAAGGGCCTAAAGGAAAAACAATTGGAATGGTCTGACTTTAAGAAGTATTTCAAGAAACAATACCTTTCAGAAAGTTACTATGAAAGAAAGACAAAAGAATTATACGAGTTACGACTTGGACAGATGACAATGGAGGACCTTATAAATAACTTTTTATAACTGTTAAGGTTCGTACCATACATCCGAGAGGATAAAGTAAAAATTTAGCATTTTCTAAGCTGCCTACCATAGTCCTACAAGGACATAATTGAATTTGACAACCCCAAATCCTTGAGCGAAGTGTTCAGGAAAGCTCGAATGTGCTACGATCAGTGCAAATAGTGGGTAGAGTTTCCCAAAGCATGGAAGGATAAGAAACAAGAACGAATGAACCAATGAAAGAAGGGGTACCAGTCAGCTCCTAATCGGAATACAGCAAAATGTTTTTCGAGAAAGGACTTTCACTCAAAGAATTCGAATACACAAGGCAGTGGTAAACCAGTAAACTTGGGAATGAAGAAGTTTGGAGACAACCCCCGTGAGCCATTAAAGTGTTGGGAATGCGGAGAGCCTCATCTAAGGAGGAACTGTCTGCATTTGAGTTCAACAAATAGAACTCTTGTTCATAATCTGCAGGAAGCCTTGACAGTGGGAGATGTGGGCAGAAGCCTAAATCGGATAAATGCAGCCATAGATGGTCGACAAGTTGACCACCAATCCTCGGTGGTAGAAATTGAAGGTAAAATCAATGATACTCGAATTTCTGTTTTAATTGACCCTGGAGCTACATTAAGTTATATTACACCTAGTGTGGTTAAGTCAAACCAACTTAAGAAACTGAAGCATGCGAAATCATGGCTTGTACAATTAATGACTGGTACTAAAAGAAAGGTAGCAAAGTTTGCTCCAGTTTTTGAATTCAGCTTAGATGGTCAATGTATAAATACCAATCTAAACATCCTACCATTAGGATCTTACGATATGATTATTCGGATGGATTGGTTGGAATGACACAAAGCAATATTAAATTGATATACAAAGATTCTTAGTTATAAGGATGTTTTCGACACTACAAGGACAACCCAAGGTATATCGAAACTAGTATCAGTCAGACAAATTTCAGCGATGCAACTAAAGAAATGTATGATAAAGGGATGCCAAGTGTATGCCATCCAAGTCATGAATCTAGAAATAAAGTGGGATAAGCCAAAGTTGGAAGACTTTGTTGTCCTACGTGATTTCAAAGACATGTTTGTGGATGAGATACCAGAATTACCCCCTAGAAGGGAAATGGACTTCTCCATAGATCTGTTACCCGATTCTACTCCTATCTCAAAGGCGCCTTATCGGATGAGTCTACCCAAACTGACAGAATTAAAAATACAATTACAAGAGTTGTTGGACAAAGAGTACATCAGACCGAGTGTCTCACCTTGGGGAGAACCAGTCCTCTTTGTGAAAAAGAAGGACGATACTCTAATATTATGTATCGACTATAGACAACTGAACAAAATGACGATTAAGAATAAATACCCCTTACCAAGGATAAATGACCTATTTGATCAAGTGGGGGGAGCCAAGATTTGTTCAAAGGTTGACTTACGATCCGGTTATCATCAAGTTCGGATAAAAAATGAAGACATAAACAAAACAACTTTTCGGAGATACAAACATAATGAGTTTGTAGTCATGCCATTCAGACTCACTAACGCCCCAACCACTTTTATGTGCTTAATGAACAATATTTTTAGTGAGTACTTGGACAAGTTCGTGGTAGTATTCATCGAAAACATCCTATCCTATTCAAAGATGGAGGAGGAACATGAGGAACACTTAAGAATAGTGTTGCAAACATTAAGGAAGCAAAAACTCTATGCTAATTTTGACAAGTGTGACTTCTACCAGAAAGAGATACAATACCTTGAACATATAATTTCAACAAAGGTCATTGTCGTGGATCCGAAAAAGACAAAATCCATTAGGGAATGGTCGATACCTAAATATGTAGTGGATATATGGTCGTTCATGGGAATCACTGGATATTACTGCTGGTTTATAGAGGGGTTTTCCAAGATAGCCTACCCTATCACCTCATTACAAAAGAAAGGAACCAGGTTTAATTGGTTAGAGAAGTGTTAAGACAACTTCAACAAACTTAAGGAATTATTGACAATGACACCCATATTGACAATTACACGGGTTAGCAATCACATGAGGCATCAACCTCCTCAAAGATGCACCAGCACCGAACACCAGCACACAAATCATTCAACAAGCAACTATACAAGCCATCACCTAACAAACGAGGAGGAGAAGCCATGAGAGAAGGCCATGGCGACCGATTGCGTAACCAGAACCCTTGCAAGAAAAAATAATAAGGAAAAGAGGAATTAAGGTTAAGGAATAGTTTAGGGTTTAGGTAGGGAGGCCTGGAGGAAACGAGGGCGACACATGGGCTTCATGCGTGCCCACCCTTTGTTATTTTAAAAAAAAATTATTGCTTTAAAATTATTTGTTTAAATTCATATATGTTATATATATAGGTTTAAATTTATTATTGTTTTATAAATAGGCATGGGGCAATTTATATATGTTTAATTTTATTTTTGTTTTATAAATTTTAAAGAAAAAAAAAATTATTGTGTTTTTTTTAATTATTTGTTTAAATTTTTTATTTATTTTTATATAATGATAAATAAAAGAACAAAAAAAAAATTAATAAATAAATTTATAAAAAAAAATGTTACTTAAGGGGGTGATATGGGTTTTGAACCCACGACCACCCACCAAGCCCAAGCCTCAAGAAATGACCAAACACCAACACACCACACATATCACTTTTACAAAATAAGTTCACATATAAATAATTTAATTATCAATAGTAGCAAAGTACTACCCTGAAGAATAATCTTCGATTATCCAAGCGTCAAGCTCACGAGACCTTACACACAACTCATCGAGCCAAACGTCGAGCCCTTCCATTCCATTCCACCAGTCAAAGCCAAGTACTAAGATCCATTGCCTAAAAGCCACTCTACAATCCTCAAGACTCGCACCTGCAGCCATCGAGACACACAATTCAACGCATATGTACCACGCGCCAAGGAAATATCATGAGTCAAGCATCGAAGGATAACCTTAGACTCATTTCATAGACATTAGGATTCAAGCCACCTTATTTAGTTTTAAATGAAAAGTATAAGGACTTAGAACAAGATAAGCGGGAGGAGGCTTCATGCGCACTAGGAGGGTAAGTTAGAGGAATTAGCGAGTGGGGTATAGTGCCAGTGTAACTACCAGGTGAAGGAGTCAATAGTTTTCTTAGGTGAATAAATAAAGATTAGATGCTTAATCCTAACCCAGCCAATCCCCTAAAGAGAGTAACATCTGTTTACAAACAAGTAAAGAAAAACTTACGCCTAACCCTGTTTCTAGTTTAAGTAGCACAAATTTGAAACATCCTTGAACTCACCCTGACAACTTTGGTTGATGCAGGTTAAATCATACAATATGGTTAGGACTCAAGGGAATTGAGGCAGGGGAGCATCATCGCAGGCACTGCCAACACCGCCAGGGCTGCCACCACCATCGCCTGAACTAGCTCTCATACTGTGCTCGTTGGAGGCCATAAATGAGACTTTAAAGGGACGACAACTAGCAGGGACCGAGGTGGAACCCCCACCATATGGAACGAGTAATCCAGAAGCATTGAGGGATTTGGGGGGGGGGGACCTCCACCCAAATACATCACTCGAGAATTGAAAAATATCAAACTTCCAGAGTTTGTCGGGGGTCGCGCCACTGAACACGCGGAAGAATGGTTGGAAGGCATGACAAGGTGTTTTTCCTTAAGGGACTATGCGTCCAACTCAAAGGCGAAGATAGAAATTTTTTAGTTAAGAGACAACGCCTTGAACTAGTGGGGCAACCTGGAAAGACAACTGCATCTTACCCCAGACATAGTATCTTGGGAACTTTTCGAGGAGATGTTCCGAAGGAAATATCTGCCAACTTATTATGAGGAACAACAGGTAGGGGTTGTTATCCCCGATATCTAGGGATAACTAGGAGATCATGTCTCGAGGCCCACATGGTCCTAGACATGGAGTACCGAGAGCAGGAGTGACTTGAGCATGGCCCTAGAGGGTCCATCTTTCTTATTCTCAGCCAGACTTGTCCTGTCAGCAGTACTAGCTTCCATCACTACCGACCTGGGCTTGCATTAGAGAGGACTCTTTCTCCATGAGGTAATTGGTCCGAGGTATCATGGTATGTGTCATATTTGATCATTATAACCTTCTTATATATGCATTAGGTTCTTTTCATTTTGGATGACTGCTTGGATATTACACTAATCCACTTGACCACTGATGGGGTGATTGATGGGGTAACTTAGCAAGCTGGTATTCATGGGTCTTGGTTAGCCACCAAGGGGGGTTTGCAGAGCCATCGTCCGCTCCCACCATCTTATCACTTTTTCATC
>ML778532.1:655992-674964 GCA_009831015.1 Picea engelmannii
ACTCCATTAACCCAAGGCACTAGTCTAAATATTGAGGTTTATGTGTTAAACAACTCTTTCAAACCCTCTTATTTTGAAACCCTAACTAACCTAGCATCTAGACTAACCCTAAATGATGATGACGTCTTGCCTATTTTGAACTTTTGTTTGGACTAAAAGTTGCGATTGAGTCATCTCCTTGTAGCCATAGAGGTTTTAAGATTTTTCATTGGCTGATTTGTTAAAACGTTTACCTGTTGACTAGCTAACCCTAACCCTAAAACAACAACATTATAGGTGACCTCATACCTGTCTAAAACCCTAGCTTGGCTTGAAATGTTTTGACATTTGTCACCTGATTTGATAGACTTTGAGTTATTGATCACATCCATAAGCTTGTTTGATAAAACGTCTTGCTCTTTGTCTTTCAAAATAACTTGATTCTAGGGCTGACGTCACTGCTGTAGCAGCAACATTATTGATGATGTCAAGCCTCTCTTTGATCATTATTTGAGTATAAAACTCTGTGATTCGGTTGGTATTAAAGTGTATATTTCTTTCCTTGGCTTATTTTTCAAAACGTTCACTTTTTGCCCTCCAAAATTGACCTATTACTAGGGCTGACGTCACCCTAATTCTGCAATTGTGACGCAACAAACATATTTGTATATGAGCAGATTTATGATATTTGTTGTAGTGTGATAATTCAAAGATTTGATTTTATACATTGAATGCCAGTATCTCTTGTGTATTTATTGAAGAAGTGATATTAATATAAGCTTTATTTGCAATCATTGACTTCATCAATAATTACATGTATCATTGCTCATATATATTTAAAGATAGTCATTAAATTGTGAAGTACTAACCACTGCAGCACGTTCTAGTTCTTTTTGTCTTGTCTCGCAAACAGGTGTCATTCAGTGGAAGACCTTCTCCTTGACTATATCCACAGTAATCTGTGAAGGGAAGCCTATCCTTAGTCTTTGAAGTCTTAAACCTTGATCCTTCTCCTTCAGACCCCCATATTACTAGGGACGTCTCCCTTGGGATTAGCCACCCTAAATAGAAAGAGCTCCCCATCGAGGTGACAGTGGGTGGGGAAGCTCCTTTTATGCTAGTTTGAAGCTTTGACTCAAGCTACCTAAACCCTTCCTAAAAACTGAGCGATAACAGGGGCGTTTCATGCCTTAGTACAGGGAAAGAAAACTGTAGAAGAATATGAGATCAGATTTATGGAATTGGTCAAATATGTTTTGTATATGGATAATGACCAACGATAGGCAGAGCACTTCATCTATGGATTGAACCCTAAGATAAGAGCTATGGTGCAGATGTGGAAACCATCTTCAGTAGAGGAAGCTGTGGAAAATGTGCGTAAGGTGGAGGAACACATGAACTTAACCGGAGGTGCGAGACCGACCTTTTCACATCATCCTGGATTCTTTGGGAAGGCCCCTAGGACATTTTCCAGGGGAGGGGACTCAAGGCCACCTCCATATGGTAACAGAGTCTAACCAAGGAAATTAACCACAGGAATTTCAATGGCAGTGACTGCAGCATCTCATTCTTCACCAATGACACAAACAGGTCCACGACCATCTCAAAGAAAAAATTGTAGGGGTACGGGTTCTAGGGGAAGGAACTCATTTCAAAGACAGTCACATAATAGTGCGCAGATTCAATCTTGTGTTACCTATTGGGGGTATGGAGGACCCCATTACCAGTGTGACTTCCTAGAGTTACAATCAGGGTTTGTGCATAGAGAAGGAAAGGCACCGATGGGAAGAGCAAGTAGAAACCACTAGATTTATGCAGTGGTTAATAATCGCCAGGCCGAACATCAATCCACGGTGGTGGAGTCATCAGGTACACTAAATCATATCAATGTTAAGATTTTTTTTTATTCTGGTACGACAGATAGTTTCATTTCACCATCTACATTAGAAAAGAGTGGGTTGGCAGCCTATGAGAATGATGACTTTAAACAAGTCAATATGGCTTCAGGGGAAAAACAAGCAGTAGGACCTAGTGTTGATAATTGTATAGTAGACCTAGGAGTGTTTAATACCAGGTTGAAGGTATACGTCACTACCCTCGGGGCGTATGAACTAATCATTGGAATGGATTGGTTAGAAGCTCATCGAGCTTTGGTATATTGTTTCGCAAAAAGGGTTCTCTATGTAGACGATGAAGGAAGCCCAATAAAGATCCAGGGTGTATGGAGAAAAGTGTCATTACGCTTTATCTCAACTATGAAGGTTAAGCGATGCATGAGGCAAGGATGTTGACTTTATGTAGTGGAAGCAGTCAATGAAAGGAAGGGACCCTCATTAGATTAGTACCCAGTATTGTCATAATTTAAGGATGTTTTTACGAATGAGTTACCAGGGTTACCTTCTGAGAGGGAGCTTGATTTTACTATTGAGATAAAACTTGGTGCAGAACAAATTTCTAAGACCCCGTATCGGATGACAGGACCAGAACTTTGTGAGTTGCAAATGCAATTGAAGGAGTTTTTAGACTTAGGGATAATAAGGCCCAGTGTCTCACCTTGGGGTGCACTAGTAATTTTTGTAAAGAAGAAGGATGGATCCTTATGACTATGTATAGATTACGGGGAGTTGAATCATGCTACGGTGAAAAATAGGTACCCGATGCTGCGAATAGATGACCTCTACGATCAGATGAAAGGATCAACGGTATTTTCAAAGATCAATTTGCGATCAGGGTATCATTAGTTAAGGATTAAGGAAGGTGATATCCCAAAAAATGCCTTTCAAACTCGATTTCGACATTACGAGTTTGTCGTAGTACCTTTTAGATTGACCAATGCGCCAACAGTATTCATGAGCCTCATGAATGGCGTATTCTAAAATTACTTAGACCATTTTGTACAAGTCTTTCTAGATGACATCCTCATCTATTCCAAGAACGAAAGAGAACATGAGGAACACTTACGAGTGGTGTTGTCCTGCCTTCGAAAGAAAAAATTGTATGGGAAGTTGTAAAAGTGTTCCTTCTTCCAGAAATAAATTCATTATTTAGGTCATATCATTTCTGGTGAAGGAATCTCTGTGGACGCAGAAAAGGTAAAGGCCATTATGGAGTGGCCAGTGCCGAAAAAATTCCCATGAGGTGAGAAGCTTCATGGGTATAACAGGTTATTATTGGATATTTGTGGAAGGATTCTCCAAAATAGCAAAACCCATCACCACTTTGCAGTGCAAGGGGGTTAGGTATGAATGGATAGATGAATGTGATAGTGCATTCATTGAGCTTAAGAGGTTACTAACTAGTGCGCCAATTCTACGAGTGTCAGATATGGAAAAGGACTTCACTGCATGGATGCCTCAAAGAAAGGGTTGGGAGCTGTGCTAATGTAGGATGGAGGAGTGATAGCTTATGCATCAAGGAAGTTGAGGAAACATGAAGAGCTATACACGACTCATGATTTAGAGTTGACAGCTGTAATGCTATCTCTGAAACTTTGGAGGCACTATCTTGTGGGGTGAAACGTTGAGCTCAAAATGGACCATCAAAGTTTAAAACATCTCTTCACTCAAAGGGATTTGAATGCCAGGCAAAGGCGATGGAGTGAGTTTATGAGTGAGTGCAATTTTGGTATTTCATACATCAAGGGAAAAGAAAATGTGGTCGCAGATGCCTTGAGCAGAAGACCACGTGTCTTCTCCTTGATACCCTTAAAAGTCAATTTAAGAGAACATGTGTTTTCGCAACTCCAAGAAGACAGTTGGTATTTAGAGGTTACTTCAAACCTCCAGAGTGGGAGGCAGTTAGATCCAAAGTATGAAGGATATAGTTTGGAAGCAGACGGACTATTGAAATATCGAGGAAGGATGTGCATCCCTGAAGATGGGGATATTCGAAGCATCATACTGAAGGAATCCCATAGAGCACATTATTGTGCGCATCCAGGTGTGAAGAAGATGTATGCAAACATGAGGAAGCTATTCTTCTGGGTAGGCATGAAGCACAATATAGTCCATTTCATCGCCAAGTGCCTAGAGTGTCAACAAGTGAAAGCCGACCACCATCACCTGGTAGGGCTCCTACAACCACATGATGTTCCTATGTCCAAGTGGGAAGTCATCTCTATGGATTTTGTTGTGGGGTTGCCACTCACATCTCATAGACAAAATGCCATTCTTGTGATAGTGGATAAGTTAACCAAGAGTGCTCATTTTATTCTAGTTAGAGACACTTATGATGTCACTAATGTGGCATGTGTGTTTGTAAATGAGGTTATCCATTTGCACCGGATACCAAAGAAGATCATTTCAGATAGGGACTCCAGATTCACTTCTAGGTTTTGGACAAGTTTGCAGTCAGCATTAGGGACTCAGTTGAACTTAAGTACAACTTATCATCCTGAAAAAGATGGGCAAACTAAGAGAGTAAATGAATTCATGGAAGACTTGCTCAGGATTTATGTCATGTATAATCAAAACCAGTGGGAGAAGTACCTACCTTTGGTAGAGTTTGCCTACAATAATAGTTTTCATAGCTCCATCGAGATGCCACCCTATGAAGCTCTGTATGGAAGGCCATGCATAACGTCATTGAGTTGGGATAGAATAGAAGACCGAGTAACAGTTGGGCCAAAATTGATTCAAGAGATGGAGGAACAGGTGATTCAAATTAGGCAGAGACTAAAGGAAGGACAGGATAGGCAGAAAAGTTATGCGAATGCACACAGGACCGACCGAAGTTATGAAGTGGGAGACCAGGTTTCATTCATATCGGGCCTAATAAGAGTACCATACGGTTCAGGAAGAGGACCAAGTTTTCACCTCGATTTATAGGACTGTTCAGAATACAAGAGAAAATTGGACCCGTTGCCTATTGTCTCGTACTGCCACCCCACTTGCATAAAACTCATAATGTTTTTCATGTATATGTTTTACGTCATTATGTTGCTGATGAATCACATAAACTAAATTGGAAGGAATTGCAGGTATCGGATGTGGGAACTCTCACGGTAGAACCATTATGCATATTGGACCATAGAGTTCGACAACTCAGGAACCATCTAGTAGACCAAGTTAAGGTCTAATGGGACAAGTATAGTCCAGGATCTGCTACTTGGGAAGACGCCGAGACACTATGACAAGACTATCCATCATTTTTTTTGACCACCTCGAGAACATGTTTCTCAGAGGTGGGGTGTATGTAACACCAGCTTTTGACTTAGATAGCCAGGATTACCTGAGGCCTATATACTTTATTTTCTATTCACAGTGAAACTATTAAATGATGCACTTAAAATTTTAAGACGTATGGACTTTTATGAATGATTAAATGCTATTAATGATGATGGATATAATGCGATCTACTATGTGAATGTAAATTTTATGAATGATTAAATGTTATTGATGATGATGTATATGATGTGACATATTGTGTGAATGTGAATCCTATGAAGGTTTAAATGCTATTAGAATGATATTGGATATGATGCAATCTATTTGGTAAATGAAAATTTTATGAATGGGTGTCGAAATGGAATTATGGGATATTATGAGATATATTTCTAACTTGAAAACTTTGATGTTAAGTTTTTGGTACATGGATACTGAATTGAAACGATGATTGTATGCAATTACATGATGATAATGCATAGAAATGTATGAGTTTGTGTACAGGCTAATCTGCAGGTTATGGGCTATGAAATAGCCAAGGGGTAATGATGATGAAAGTGGATGTCATGACCACTAGCCGAGAAACATTATGGTACGAATATTTGTATGTGAAATTATATTGGTTTGGATGCATTTCTATGATATGTGGACCAGTGCAAGATTTCAAGTGATGAGACTGCCCAAAACCGAATAAACGATGAAAAAACTCCCAGCAACACGGTGCCACTATATATTCCATTGTAGGGTGTGGACCCTAGTTATGATTAGGAGGGGTGGAGGCATTTCCCACCATGTATCCTCCGAAACCTGAAGTCATGAGAGGATGGTGTTACTCACGCTCCCCAAGACGTGTGATGATGACTATCAGTTTCCTGCTGGGGAAGCTTGGTCGAGATAGTGACACTTCCTCTTACAGGTTCTATTTGGAGTTAGGTAAATATAGTTGACGCTCCAAGATAGTCTAGCAGAGGAAGGATATGAATGAAGATGGAAGTAAGTTAGGAAGGAAGGATGAGTAGAAATAGTTGAGAAAGTATGGATATTTATCTGATGGTGGAATTTAATGTTTTTCCCTTCTAAAAAGAAAAATGTGTATATATGAATATTCATAATTACGTAACTAAACCACAGTTGTCTAAATAAAATTGTTGAACTAGATAATTGTAATTAAAGGATTTAGCAAACATTTGACTAGTTTATTGACTTTTATAAAAGACTAGTCTTGTCGATTGGATTGGATGCATACATAAATTACTAAAGGGTGATAGTTATTGATTATTAGTACATGCACGAGACTTGTATGTACTATCTACATATGCATTTCTTGTACATATACACTAGTATGTATGAGTTTTCTTGACTTACTTACTAATAATGTTGGTTAATTGTTATGAATGTGTGAACCATGTTTCTTTTCCTTTGTACCATGAGATACCTTAACTTTGAGACAAAGTTTCCTGAAGGGTGGGTGTATGTAACAACCCTGGTTAAATAGATGCATAGGGATTATTAAGTAAAATTAATTAGATAATTAATTGTCCTAATATGGTTTTAGTTAAACAATGATTAGTATTAATAATATTAATTAATTACTTATTTATTAATCAATTGACTCATTAAAGGTTCTGTAATGAATTAAAGGGGCTTAATAATTTTAATTTATTTAATTACATACTTTACATATGCAGGGGGGAAATGAAGCATTAAATTAAGGATAAGATAAGAAATTACTGAAGAGGATAAGGTAATAAAGCAGGAGATAAGGAAATTAATGAAGGGAAGGAGAGTTGGTGAAGGGGGGAAATATGACGAAAGAGTCCTACAGGAAATGGGGGATGATTATTTTGTGGAGAGGAAGAATTTTGGAGGAGGACAATATTTCTGTGGCATAGAGTTTGGTGGCATATTGTCTAGTTGGAGGAGTTTGATATTGAGAGTTTTTGGTGAACCATTGCAGGGGGCATCGGGTTGCTGGGGGTTTTTGGCACAGGGGGAAATATTCCTTTTGGTATCCTGGAACTAGGGAGCCAGACAGGCTGCTCCTAGCTGGCTGGGTGCTTAGACGGTCTGGGCAGAGTTTGGTCAGTGCATCAGGCTGGACAAGGCAGCAGGGAAAGGACAACCAGAGCAGCAGGAATTGGCATCAGAAGGAGGTATTTCAATTATGAATTTCCTGAGTTATTTTCATGCTGTGGAATAATTTTAAAGTTCTGCTGAATATTTATGCTTATATGATGGTGAATGAATTATTTATGCAAAGAAAGGAATTATATGTTTAATTGTACGAAATTTTGGATTTAATTAAGTTAGGTCTCTACATCTATCCTATTTAACATAAAGTCGTCACTTCCTATTTCGGTAATGTGTTGTACACGAACAATAGGTCCATAACTAGGGACATCTCGTTTCATGGAAACCTAAAATTATCTACTATTTCATTTTCAAAGCCACTTTATGACACAGAGACGTAGCTACTTAGAGTCGCTATCATACATTGTGAGGTTATAGATGTTAGGCCTTATTATGTTCAACCCGATAGTGTATATAACATTATAAAATCAACAAGGAGAAGTTAACAATTTTGGAAACAAATATTATAATGGGTTTAACCTCGGCCATAAAACTTTCACCTTTAAAACTAAAGTGCACAAAGGGTTAATCTTGTGGAGGTTATGGTTACGATCGTACAACAAACTACTCATTAGGTAACGACAAGGGATAATAGCCTCGGGTGTTTAAAGCAAGGTAGTTAGATTTGACATATAACGGTGCAGGAAGAAAGCCATCTGGTTACCTCGCCATTAATACTCTTAGCAACTGATACAGGGGGAAACCCTTGTGCCTTAAAGGCCTTTATGCACATTTAAAGCACATGGGATATGTCTATTTAGTACAGAGATCGACTGGTGTGCCCTAAGGAGATATTGACACTTATCCTATGATCACATGGTCTACGTATGAAACCTCCTCCCCTTTACTCCATTCAGAGGCTACTCCCGTACTTTCACTCTTATTCGGGTTTTAGTTTAGTGAAAGAGGAAGCACCGTCTCAGTCCATTTTCGTTTGCACCCTGGTTAAGGTTTCAGTGAAGGAGGGGGAGACGTTACAAACCATTCCTTTGTCTGGCTTTAAGCATTGTGGCCAGGGGTTCACGGTTCTAGTTCCTGTGCTAGATGGGTGGATATTCTGGGTGGCACTTCTCGATACCATCTATGTGTGGTAAGTTTACCTTCATCTATTCTTTTATTTACGCATTAGAATCATTCTACCTCATATGTAGGACTGTGCATACCTTTGTTCTTGGTTAGTCCTTGACAGTATCCTCGTCTCACTTCCAGGGTGTTGTCATAAAAGAAGTCGTGTCCTCTTGGCAAGGTTTTGGGTCCTATCATAGTTTTCCCCTATAACTACACCATTCGTCCTATCGAGACCAAGCCATTCCTCATATCACAACGTCTGTTATAAAAGTGTACTCAGAATACTTATTTTGGTTTAACCCTTGTTATTGGTCCTGGTTTCCTCCGTTGGTTAGTTATTTGGTGCGTCAATGATCTTTTGTGTTTGACTATAGTTGTTTGCTAGTATCATTGATTAGAAGCGAAGTTTTCCAAAGGCCTAAAGCGTTTAATCTTTTCTATTTATGTTGAATGTTACAATGGTTTTATATTTACCATATTCGTTTATATGCCTTTCGTTTTCTTTTTTATTCTCGCAATAATTTTTTGGATTAGGCATTGGTATCTATTACTAATTGATGTAGGCGAGCCACGACCTCCACCTGGTCATGCTCCTGCTCACAGGATCATTCTCATTTCCTCATTCGAGCCAAATTATCTCTTTCAATTCCTCCATGGAATCTCTCGTAAAAACCCGATCCACAGGTCCTGTTCTTTCCCTACACGGTCTTCAACACTCCATCGTGACTCTTTCCCGATGATAAATTCGGGTTTCAGGGTTTCGTGATCCCCGTTGTCAAGAGTTCCTGTCCTCTTGAACTCTCGATCACCGATATGCCGATACGACTCCTTTTATACCTTAGCCTCTCCCAGCTATGCCAAGGTCCATATGACCATTTCTCATAAGACCGCAGCCTTATGTATTTTGGGATTCGAGGTTTTGTCCTTTCTGATGTCGAGAACCTATGTCCCCTCGAACTCCCGATCGTCGATCTACCGATACGACACTTTATTCATTATCCCCCCTGGCTAAGCTCCTGGCCCATGTGACCACTATCTCACAAGACCGCAGCCTTGTCTCTCATCGTGGTTTCGTACATTGCAATGCCGAAATGCCTGAACACTTTGTCCTCAAAATCCTTGATATTCTGATTCTCGATTCTCCGACGTGACGTCAACTAGGCCCTGCAACAATAGAGCTTTTCTCCTTATCGGGATTTCCTCTATCATGGGTTCACCACTCACGATATCAAGCAACTCACTTTGCCGACTCCCGACTCCCGATATGCCAATTCTCCGATGCACACATGGTTTGACTTTTCAACGTCCCGTCACCTCTGTCGGGATTTCAAACTTCGCAGGATCGCAAATCCTGATGCGCTTGTTTCAGGACTTTACTTTCCCTAAACTCTGAAATGGTGTGCCACCTGTCCACCTCACCGACTCTTGTGGCCCACACTATTTTCGTGGTCGTCGGGATATCACATTTTACGATTCCAAACTGCAAGGGTATCCTGTCCTCAAGACTTCCGATACTCCGAACCCCAACTTCGCCAGATCTTCTGACGCATGTCCCAACTGATAGATGGTTCAGATCAACCCTCAGGTTTCACCACATGCCAAAACAAAAACTCTTACCTCTGTAACCTCTAGTGCCCAGATCTCCGATGTTGGATGATCATGCGACACGCGCCCTCCCTTGGACGCATGGCTGTGATTCCTTTGTTGTTTCGGGACTTGAAATGTCTGGGCTTTCTTGACCTCAGGATCTCCGATATCCCGAGTGATGATATCCCGATGCACCAATGCCTCTCATCGAGACTTTCACCTCAGTTATTCACAAAGTTAAACCTCATGCAGTTCCTATCCAATCTGATGGTTGAAGGGTAACCGAGTGAGATCCAATGGCTCACGATCTCCTCTTCTGTGCACTCCTCCTGTGCATCTTCCTGGATGTAGAAACCAACGGTCCATATCTCCTTTTGGCCGATATGATGGCTACTGTGCTCCCTCCTGAGATTGCGCACTCCTTCTTCCCAAACTTGGAAGAATTCAGATTTATCAAAGAACTCGGACTTTGTGTTCTTCTCTGCGAGCTCCTCAACTTTAAGCCTCACTTGCATTCTCCAGGACATTGTTCCTCCTGATCTTTTCTTCAAATATTTGAAGATTTGACCTCTACCTCCTATAGAGTCTTCGCGCATACACCACACTGTCTCTCCTGAGCTTCTCAAACACTCAGAACCCTAAGGGATTTTGTCTTCAACTTCCTTCTCCCACAGATGGAGAATACTCATATGCCCTCCTGGCTATCCCTCTACTCAAGAAACCTCTTGCTGAGTCTGCAGGTTGTTCAACAACCCTGTGAAGATCCTTCAGTGGATTCTTCCTCTGAATTCCAGAACTCAAAGAGTTCTCTTCTCCCTGTGCCTGTCTGCATGATATCTCATGCCCACCTGGCAGAGTATATTTTTCTTTCACTCGCTCAATGCCCACCTGGCATAGCTCTCAGAATCCTCAGTGATTTTGTTTCTTCTGTTTGAACTCACAACAGAGTTCTCCTTCAGCACCCTATGCCTGTGCTCAATGCCCACTTGGCATAGCTCTACAGAACTCATAGCAGAGTTTTTGTCTGCAACTGTGTCTCTCCTACACATCTTTTCCTCCAAGGTGTTCAACAAACTTGAGGTATTCCTCTCTTGAGTTGTTGAATCCAGTTCTTGTGCCGCAACATGTCTTTGTCTGAACTCACAGTGTTCAGAAATGCACCCTCTGTGCATGGCTCTTAGAACCCGCATCGTTCTGTCACACCCTCCTGGTGTGAATCCTCTAAGACCTTCACCTGAAATCAAAACAACTTGCAAATCTACAACCACAACATACATTCACAACATATGAAGAACACTCACAGACATCCATTCAACACACAATAATGCAGGAAAAACTGCTCTTTGTATTAAAATGGCAAATACCTGTTTATACAAGGGTTTTCCTGAGCACAGCCTGTAACAAGGTCTCGACTCTTCTCTCTTCTTCTCTACACTCTCATATTCTCTTCTATCCTATGCCGAATCTTCAACTTACACAAAATGAGATACAAAATCTCTTTTACCTGAGGGGGCTCTTCGAGTGCTTCCCTCCAACATAACTGTCTAGTCCAGCATCTGGATCTAGATCTCAGCCATACAAACATTAATGGCTGATCCTATCTACAGCCTGCACAAAGGCACGACTTCCCATCTCAACAACTTTAAACATTAAATTACATTCAATTACAAATTAAAAGATGAGGGCTGCGCCTCTCTTCATCTTGAATGCACGCGCTTGACGTGGCTGTCTGGCTGGCTGGCTGACGTGGAGAGATGCTATTGCATCACTAATGATGGGCCCCTTGATGTGTGAGGTTACCCATCAGGGAGGCATGAACTCCTCTTCCCCTTTTGGTCCGGGAGGTGTAGTGTGATGGCATAAGGCACAAATCCTCTGCTTGAGTTAAGTACTCAACGACCCCCTTTCTAGTTACTTTTTGTTATGTAACTTAAACATATTATCATGTTTGGTTATGTTATAATGCTTCTCATTATTTTGTGTAGGTGAGGGCACGCTGAAGCATGGGGACGCCCTCTTCACTTCTTCAAAAGGTATTCGGGTTCCAACGCAGTATCTAAGTTATTTTGGGATTACAAACCCCGCTAGTCCAGGCTCTGTTCCGTTCTTAATGTCTGACGATTTTTAATTCCAAGTTCTGCGATAGTTGATACGGAGTACGCCTTGAATTGTATAAATAATTTTGGTACATAAAACCACTCACACAATTTGCGCCGAGTTGGACTTTGATAACTAGGCAGTCGTTTTTATTAAGTAATGTGCTCATTATATATTGTGTGTTAATTTGTTGTGGATTCAGGATTCTAAAGTACCCTCCTCTATATATTTCGAGGATGGTTTTGGTACTACAGATTCAAATTCTCTCATGAACTAATCTAGCTATTTTTGTTTCCAGAATTGAATCTTATTATTGTTGTGCAGTCCCTTTCCTAAAATGATTCGGCCATGCATAGTGATACGCTTAAGGGTTTTATTCTTTCCCAGCAAAATGTGCGATGAATCCTAGATTTTTTTTATACTTAATTTTAAGGTAAAAAAAAATAGTTTCGGGCTTACGCATCACAAGCTATTTACCTTTTGTTTCAGTTATCATTGGTGAATAAGCCTTTAACAGTCTGCTTACCAAAGAATAGATAGCTTCATTATCAGTTTGGATTTATGCACCGTGTACTATTTACCTTCTGTTTTCTATTATCATTATTGTATAAGCCCTTATAGGTCTATTCACCAGAATGTTAGATAGCATCATTATTCGTTTTGGGTTTACGTATCGTGCACTATTTACCTTCTGTTTCTATTACCATTATTAAATAAGACTCTATAGGTCTACTCACTTTAAAATAGGCAACATGGTTATTATGACATAAATTTGTGGTTTAGTTGTAGGTAAGTTTTTGATTAACAGAGTCATTCCTAACTTACTGTCATATATATCCTGAATTATATATGTATATATAGCCTTCCTGTAATGGGGTCTAAGGAGTTTTTCCCTTTTCTTTGGAATAAAAATTTCCTAACTGATAAGGTTATCTATCCACTTAGTACTACATGATTCTGATGTAGACAGTTTACTCTAGCGCCATTACTCCTCTGTCGTAAAATGTCCATTACAATGTATATCTATATATATCAGTTCATAAAAATAACTATACCGGTTTATAAGTATATCGACTAGTACTTCAATGTTGTAGGGTATATTTGTTGGGTTATGAATGGTATGCTCATTCGAGGAGGCTCACTGTTTACTATAAGAATCCATAGGAAATGAAATCCACCACAACTATTGGTGCGCGTGGCTTCTAGTATTTACGCAACAATCTTATTTCATTTTACTTGACAGAATTAACTAAGAAGATAACGGTAATCTGAAATCCAGTCTGTTATGGGGTTTGTAACTACTACATAATTTGTTTCACTGTTTGGTACATTCCAAGATCTTATTAATTACCTAGCATCACATCTAAATAAAAGAGTCCACTTCTAGCCAACAACTATGAAGTAAAATGTTAGATCTTTCCCACAACATTCAACCAGAAAATTCATACATAGAAGCAAACAGATTACAACACATAACATTTGACTAGAATAAGTTAGAGTTACATATCTGAACCAAAATTATGGGAATACAAAGGGAACAACCACGTTCCTCCCAACCGTAGAATAGGGCATCCAATCTAATTACCCGATTCACCCCCTAGCTTGACCATGAGTCCATGAGGGCGAATTGAAATCTCCTCTCCATCAATGTCCTTTGAATTCCAGCAGTATCCTCCTTGCCTCACACTCACACAGTAGTTCTCATAATAGCAAGAACAAAATTCCGTAGTCTTCTTTTCCCCAACATACTTGGCAGTGTCCTGCCTCCTCACATATGCTTTTTTTATTAGTTTGCTTAGGACTTTTCCCCTCTCTTGGGGAATTTTTGCAGCTTTCTAAATCCTTGATTTTCAGGGGCTGCCATTGGCCAAATCACTGATTTTCCACTTGTAACAATCAGCCCAGAGTTAATTCCAATGTGTTCCCCACTCATGGAGTCATGGTCAACTAAATTTAACATGGCTGCTCCATTTGTCCTCCTGCAATCAATATAAAATATTCTATTTTTTCCTTTTTCATACAAGTGTCATAGTCAAGTAGCTAGTTGGGACAAATCAGATCTCTTCCCAACAGTCAAAATCATTTATTACAATTATAAAATTCGGAATTTGGAATTGCCATAAATGGCAAAAATTTTCCAATTTCGAATTTACTAAAAATGGAAATAAATTTCCAGCAATTTTAGATTCTAAAGTATTTATTTATTTTTGGGGATATCACATCCTTTCCCCCTTAAATAAAATATTGTCCTCAATGTCTGTTCCTTTCCTGGAACAGAATTGGATGAGATTTCTGTAAATCTCCTTCCAACTCCCAAGTGGCCTCCTCAGAACTAAAGTGCTTCCATTGCACCTTTACCTGAGTGAAGGCTCTGTTCTGAAGTTCTATTTCTCTTCGGTCCAGAATGCGCAGGGTTTCCACCTGGAACTCGCCTTCAGGTTCCACCTGCACCAAGTTCCAATCAATCATATGAGTAGGGTCATGGATATACTTTTTCAGCAATGAAACATGAAATACATTATGAATTCTTAGATTAGCCGGAAGTGCAAGTTGGTATGCTACAAGTCCAATTCGAGCTATTATCTCGAAGGGCCCATAAAACCTTGGTTCCAACTTGGCACAATTCCCTAACTTCAACGAGATTTTTTGGGCTTTGAATTTTAAATAAACATGGTCTCCTATTTGAAATCCCAGGTGCCTTCTTTTTTGATCTGCATAACTCTTATGTCTGTCTTGTGCTTCTTTCAAGTTCTGTTGTACCTTTCTAACCATGTTCTCCATTTATTGGAGCATTTCAGGTCCGACCATGAGTCTGTCAGTCGGGTTATCCCAGCTAATTGGAGTCGTACATTTTCTGCCGTACAGTATTTCGAAAGGGCTTAACTTAGCCAAAGTTTGGTACCAATTGTTATATGCAAATTCTACCAAGTGCAGATAGTCTTCCCACTTTTTTGGTTTTGTTCTTACATACATGCGGAGCATATCCTCCATGATCCGGTTTGTCCTTTCAGTCTGTCCATCCATTTGTGGATGATAACTTGTATTGAAATTTAAGTTGGTATTGAGCCCTGCAAGCAATTCCTTCCAAAAGACGGATGTGAATTTTATGTCTCTATCTGAAATCACCATTTTAGGAATACCTTGCAGTCTAAAGATTTATTTCATGAATATTTCAACAATGTTTATAACTTTAAAAGTAGACTTTACAAGAATAAAGTGTGCAGACTTACTGAGTTTATCGATTACAACCATGATCGAGTCTTTCTGTTTCTGAGTTTTAGGAAAACCTGTTATAAAGTCGAGTGATATAGTCTCCCATTTCCATTCTGGTACTGACAATGGCTGTAATAGGCCGGCTGGATGTTGATGCTCCACCTTAACCTACTGACAATCTTGGCACCTTGCCAAGTACTCTGCTATTTCACCTTTCATGTTAGGCCAATAAAATAGTTTCCTCAGTGTTGCTATCGTTTTCTGGTAGCCTGGGTGGCCAGAATACGACTTTTTATGTACTTCATCCAAGATTGTCAATTTTAACCCTGCTGAATCTAGTATGTAAAGTCTATTTCTAAACCGTAACAGTCCCTTCTCATCGATACTTAGATCTGGTTCCTCTGAGTTCGTAGTATTGTTCGATATTTCTATATTTATTTTAGTATAGTTTTCGTCATCAACACCTGTCATCCTTATTCTTTCTTCCAGATCACTTTCTGCCCTGCTAACATTAATCTCAAATAACCCATGGATTCTTCTACTTAAAGCATCTGCTACCTTATTTTCCTTTCCCTTGATATGTCTGACCTCGAAGTTGAATTCTCTCAAGAAGGCTAACCACCTTGCTTGCCTTGTGTTAAGATCTGGTTTGTTAAATAGATATTTTACCCCACTATTGTCTGTTAATAATAAGAATATTCTGCCCATTATGTAGTGTCGCAACATCTTTAAGGCATGTATTACTACTGCTAATTCTAAGTCACGGGTGACATAATTTCGCTCATTTTCCTTCAATTTCTGGGACTCATAGAAAATAACGTGTCCTTCCTGGGTTAGGACACCACCTAGTTCTTCCTTACTTGCATCAACACATACAGTGAAGTCTTTATCTGGGTCTTCTACCTTAAATATGGGTGCCATTGTCAATAACTCCTTTAGTTTATTGAAGCTGTCTTGACATTTCTCTAACCAGTTAAACCTGGTTCCTTTCTTTTGTAATGATGTGATAGGGTAGGCTATCTTGGAAAACCCTTCTATAAATTGGAAATAATATCCGATGATTCCCATGAACGATTGTATATCCACTACATCTTTAGGTACCAGCCATTCCCTAATGGATTTTGTCTTTTTAGGGTCTACGACAATGCCCTCTGCTGAAATTATATGTCCAAGATATTGTATCTCTTTCAGGTAGAAGTCACACTTGTCGAAATTCGCATACAGTTTGTTCTTCCTTAACATTTGCAACACTATTCTTAAGTATTCCTCAGGTTCCTCCTACATCTTTGAATAGACTAGGATATCATCGATGAATACTACCACAAACTTGTCCAAGTACTCACTGAAAATACTGTTCATTAGGCACATAAACGTGGTTGGGACGTTAGTGAGTTCGAAAGGTATGACTACAAACTCGTAATGTTCCTATCTTGTCTGAAATGTTGTTTTTTCTATGTCCTCGTTTGTTATCCGAACTTGATGATAACCGGGTCGTAAATCAAGTTTTGAAAAGATCTTGCCCCCCCCCACTTGATCGAACAGATCATTTATCCTTGGTAAGGGGTATTTATTCTTAATAGTCATTTTGTTCAGTTGCCTATAATCGATACATAATCTTAGAGTACCATCCTTCTTTGTCACAAAGAGGAATGGTACTCCCCAAGGTGAGATAAATCGGTCTGATGTACTCTTTTTCCAACAATTCCTGTAATTTTATTTTTAATTCTGTCAGTTCTGGTAGACTCATCTGGTAAGGCACCTTTGAGATAGGGGTAGAACCAGGTAACAGGTCTATGGAGAAGTCTATTTCCCTTCTAGGGGGTAATTCTGGTATCTCATCCACAAACATGTCTTTGAAATCACGTAAGATAGCAAAGTATTCCAACTTTGGCTTATCCTCCTTTTCTGCTAGATTCGTCACTTGGATGGCATAAACTTGACATCCCTTTCTCATACATTTATTTAGTTGCATTGCTGAAATTTGTCTGACTGATACCAATTTTGGTATACCTTGGGCTGTCCTGGTAGTATCAGAATCATCCTTATAGCTAAGCATCTTTTTATAGAAATTTAATATTGCTTTGTGTCGTTCCAACTAGTCCATCCCAGTAATCATATCGTAAGATCCTAGTGGTAGGATGTTCAGATAAATCTTTATACTTTGACCATCTAAGATGAACTCAAAATACAGAACAAACTCCACTACCTTTCTTTTAGTACCAGTCACTAATTGTACAAGCCATGATTTCTCATGCTTAAGTTTCTTAAGTTTGTTTGAATCGGCCACATTAGGTGTAATATAACTTAACGTAGCTCCAGGGTCAATTAAAACAGAAATTTGAGTGTCATTGATTTTACCTTCAATTTCTACCACCGAAGACCGATGGTCAGCTTGTCGACCATCTATGGTTGCATTTATCCGATGTAGGCTTCTGCCCACATCTCCCACTGTCGAGGATTCCTGCAAATTATGAACAACAGTTCTATTTGTTGAACTCAAACATGGACAGTTCCTTCTTAGATGAGGCTCTCCACATTCCCAACACTTTAATGGCTCGCGGGGATTGTCTCCAAACTTATTCATTCCCAAGCTTACTAGTTTACCACTGCCTTGCATATTTGGATGGTTGGGTTGAAAGTCCTTTCTTGGAAAACTTTTTACTGTATTTTGATGAGGAGTTGGCTAGTACCCCTTCTTCCGCTGGTTCATTCGCTCTTGTTTCTTATCCTTCCATGCTTTGGGAAACTCTACCCGCTATTTGTATTGATCGTAGCACATTTGGTCTTTCCTGAATACTTCGCTCAAGGATTTGGGGTTGTCATATTCAATTATGTCCTTGTAGGACTGTGGTAGGCAACTTAGAAAACGCTGAATTTTTACTTTATCCTCTCGGATGTACGATACAAACCTTAACAATTCTAAAAATTTATTTATAAGGTCCTCCATTGTCATTTGTCCAAGTCGTAACTCGTAGAACTCTTTTGTCTTTATTTCATAGTAACTTTCCAAAAGGTATTGTTTCTTGAAATACTTCTTAAAGTCAGACCATTCCAACTATTTTTCCTTTATGCCCTTGGCCAATTTCAAGTCCTACCACCAAATGATGGCCTTCCCTTTTAGATTGTAAATGGCCATTCTGACCTTCATGTTGTTGGAATAGTTGTATATCTAGAAGTATTTTTTGATGTCCAATAACCATGCTTCAACTTCCTCTCCCGTCTTGGATTCTCCATCAAAGGTAGCTGGTTTAATCTTTTTAAATTCTCCTTCGAGGTGGTCTACATGTTTTATTTTTCTATCAAATTTAGTTTTTTCTACAGCTGAAGGTGTAACTTCCGACGAACTATCTCCTTTTTCTGTTTCCGACCCTGAGTTCTTGGAAGCCCTTTTGATGACTTCTTCCTTTTGGTTATCTTCTTTTGGGATTTTCTTGGTCACTATACTACGTGGCAGGACTTCATTTATCTCCTGCTATTCCTGTTGTGCTTTTTTCAATTTTTCATTGTCCTCTTTGAAAATATGTAATTCAACAATAAGGTTCCTCATTGTTTCTAACACTTATGTGGGTGAACTTCCGTCACTGTTCTGTCTTGGATCTTCAGGGGGTCCCTGCTGCGGGTTTTCTCCCATCCTGATTTCTGCATCGTCCTGAGCTTCCATGATTAACACAAAATAGAAATAGCCTTTTGTTTGTAACCATAAGATTTTTTTGTTAGTTTTACATAAATCAATATA
>ML778532.1:675039-689640 GCA_009831015.1 Picea engelmannii
CCAGTGTTGTCACCTTTTTTCTCTGATACCATATGTAATGCACCTCAAAATTCACATAATATATATATTTTTTAAAAGGGACGATGAGTTGGTTTTGTGTCCTTGAGGCTTTCCAGTCACTTGTCAATCCTAAGGTATGTCAGTCTTATTGCCTTTCGCTCCTATATCATATTTAACATAAATTTGTCACTTCCTATTTCGGTAATGTGTTGTACACGAACAATAGGTCCATAACTAGGAACATCTCGTTTCAAGGCAACCTAAAATTATCTACTGTTTCATTTTCAAAGCCACTTTATGACATGGAGACGTAGCTACTTAGAGTCACTATCACACATTGTGAGGTTATAAATGTCATGCCTTATGATGTTCAACCCGATAATGTATATAACATTATAAAATCAACAAGGAGAAGTTAACACTATTCAGAAACAAAGATTATAATGGGTTTAACCTCGACCATTAAACTTGCACCTTGAAAACTAAAGTGCAAAGAGGGTTAATCTTATGGAGGTTATGGTTACGATTTTACTAAACAACTACTCGTTAGGTAACGACAAGGGATAAAAACCTTGGGTGTTTAATGCAAGGTAGTTGGTTTCGACATATAATGGTGTAGGAAGAAAGCCATCCAGTTACCTCGCCATTAATACTCTTAGCAACTGATACAGATGGAAACCCTTGTGCCTTAAAGGCCTGTCTGCAGATTTAAAGCATCTGGGATATGTATATTCGGTATAGAGCACGACTGGCATGCCCTAAGGAGATATCGACACTTACCCTATGATCACATGGTCTAAGTATGAAACCTCCTCCCCTTCACTCCATTCGGAGGTTACTCCCGTACTTTCACTCTTATTCGGGTTTTGGTTTGGTGAAAGAGGAAGCACCGTCTCAGTCCATTTTCATTTGCACCCTGGTTAAGGTTTTAGTGAAGGAGGGGGAGACGTCACAAACCATTCCTTTGTTTTTATTTAAGCATCGTGGCCAGGGGTTCACGGTTCTAGTTCCTATGCTAGATGGGTGGAGATTCTAGGTGGCACTTCTCGACAATAGCTCTGTGTGGTAAGTTTACCTTCTGCTATTCTTTTATTTATGCATTAGAATCATTCTGCCTCATATGTAGGTCTGTGCATACCTCTATTCTTGGTTAGTCCTCGACAATATGCTCGTCTCACTTCCAGGGTGTTGTGGTAAAAGGAGTTGGTTCCTCTTGGCAAGGTTTTGGGTCCTATCATAGTTTTCCCCTATCACTGCACCATTCATCCTGTCGAGACCAAGCCATTCCTTGTATCATGACGTTTGTTATAAAAATGTACTCAGAATACTTATTTTGGTTTAACCCTTGTTATTGGTCCTATTTTCCTTCGTTGGTTAGTCCTTTGGCATGTCGATGATCTTCTATGTTTGACTATAGTTGTTCGCTAGTATCATTGATTAGAAGAGAATTTTTCCAAAGGCTGAAAGAATTTAATCTTTTCTGTTTATGTTAAATGTTACAATGGTTTTATATTTACCATATTTGTTTATACGCCTTTCATTTTCTTTTGTATTCCTGCAATAATTTTTTGGATTAGGCACTAGTATCTTTTAATAATGATGGGCCCCTTAATGTGTGAGGGTACCCATCAGGGAGGCACAAACTCCTCTTCCCCTTTCGGTTTGGGAGGTGTAGCATGATGGCAGAAGGCACAACTCCTCTACTTCAATTAAGTATTCAACGAACCCCTTTCTAGTTACTTTCTATTCTGTAACTTAAACATATTGTCCTATTTGGTTATGTTATATTGCTTCTCATTATTTTGTGCAGGTGTGGGCACGTCGAAGCATGGGGACACCCTCTTCAATCCTTCAAAAGGTATTTGGGTTCCAATGCGGTATCTAAGATATTTAAGGATTACAAAGCCCGATGGTCCAGGCTCTGTTCCATTCCTCGTGTCTGAGGATTTTTAATTCCAAGTTGTGTGATAGTTGATACGAGGTACGCCCTGAATTGTATAAATAATTTCGGTACATAGAACCACCCACATAGTTTGTGCCTGGTTGGACTTTGATAACTAGGCAGTCATTTTTATTAAGTAATGTGCTCATTATATATTGTGTGTTAATTTGTTGTGGATTTGGGATTCTAAAGTACTCTCCTCTATATATTTCGAGGATGGTTTTGGTACTACAGATTCGAATTCACTCCTGAGCTAATCTAGCTATTTTTGTTTCCATAATTGAATCTTATTATTGTTTGTACAGTCCCTTTCCTGAAATGATTCGGCCATGCATAGTGATACACTTAAGGGTTTTATTCTTTCCCAGCAAAATGTGCGATGAATCCCAAATTGCGTTTATACTTAATTTTAATGTAAAAAAAATTAGTTTCGGGCTTATGCATCACAAGCTATTTACCTTCTATTTCAACAATCATTGTTGAATAAACCTTTAATAGTTTGCTTACCAGAGAATAGATAGCTTCATTATCAGTTTGGATTTACACACCGTGTACTATTTACCTTCTGTTTTCTATTATCATTATTGTATAAGCCCTTATAGGTCTATTCACCAGAAAGTTAGATGGCATCATTATTCATTTTGGGTTTACGTATCGTGAACCACTTACCTTCTGTTTCTATTACCATTATTGAATAAGCCTCTATAGGTTTGCTCACCCGAAAATAGGCAGTACGGTTATTACGACAGAAATTTGTGGTTTAGATGTAGGTAAGTTTTTGATTAACAGAGTCATTCCTAAGTTACTGTCATATCTATCTTGAATTATATATGTATATATAGCCTTCTTGTAATGGGGTTCGAGGAGTTTTTCCCTTTTCTTTGGAATAAAAATTTCCTAACTTATAAGGTTATCTATCCACTTAGTACTACAAGATTCTGATGTAGACAGTTTACTCTAGCGTCATTACTCCTCTATCGCAGAATGTCCATTGCAATGTATATCTATATATATCGGTTCATAAAAATAACTATACCGGTTTATAAGTATATCGACTAGTACTTCAATGTTGTAGGGTATATTCGTTGGGTTATGAATGGTATACTCATTCGAGGAGGCTCACTGTTTACTATAAGAATCCATAGGAAATGAAATCCACCACAGCTATTGGTGTGTGTGGCTTCTAGTATTTATGCAACAATCTTATTTCATTTTAGTTGATAGAATTAACTAAGAAGATAACGGTAATCTGAAATCGAGTCTGTTATGGGGTTTGTAACTACTATATAATTCATTTCGTTGTTTGGTACATTCCAAGATCTTAGTAATTACCGAGCATCACATCTAAATAAAAGAGTCCACTTCTAGCCAACAACTATGAAGTAAAATGTTAGATCTTTCCCCACAACATTCAACCAGAAAATTCATACATAGAAGAAAACATATTACAACACATAACATTTGACTAGAATAAGGTAGAGTTACATATCTGAACCAAATTTATGGGAAGACAAAGGGAGCAACCACGTTCCTCCCAACCGTAGAACAGGGCAACCAATCTACTTGCCTGATTCACCCCCTAACCTGACCATGAGTCCATGAGGGCGAATTAAAATCTCCTCTCCAACAATGTCCTTCGAATTCCAGTAGTATCCTCCTTACCTCACACTCACATAGTAGTGCTCATAACAACAAGAACAAACTTACATAGTCTTCTTTTCCCCAGCATACTTGGCAGCGTCCTGCCTCCTCACATATGATTTTTTTATTAGTTTGCCTAGGACTTTTTCCCTCTCTTGGGGAATTTTCGCACCTTTCTAAATCCCTGATTTTCAAGGGCTGTCATTGGCCAAATCACTGATTTTCCACTTGTAAAAATCAGCCCAGAGTTAATTCCAATGTGTTCCCCACTCATGGAGTCATGGTCAGCTAAATTTAACATGGTTTCTCCCTTTGTCCTCCTTCAATCAATATAAAATATTCTATTTTTTCGTTTTTCATACAAGTGTCATAGTCAAGTAGCTAGTTGGGACAAATCAGATCTTTTCCCAATAGTCAAAATCATTTATTACAATTATAAAATTTGAAATTCGGAATTGCCATAAATGGCAAAAATTTTCCAATTTCGAATTTATTAAAAACGGAAATAAATTTCCAACAATTTTAGATTCTAAAATATTTCTTTACTTTTGGGGATGTCACAAAGCATTTAAGAAAATTATTTGGAAACATTATGGATAAAAAAAAATTGAAATATCAAAAAACCACTTAAAAGGACAGGGGTGCTACTAGTAGCATCATTTTTAAAAACAGGGTAAAAAATGTGACCCCTAAAAAAACGAGAGCTCTATAGAATTCTCATTAAGTTATGAATGGAATGATGTTTTCTTTTCCTTGAATCCTTTTCATATATCCTTGGGGATTTTATTCTTGTTTTTTTCTCCATCTAATCATTTATTATTATTTTTTTTAATAATATTCCATAACCACATCCAAAACTCTCACATTTTAGCACACAATCGCCAACAAATGAAAGAGAGACAATTTCAGTTACCCCTAAACCACCTCAATGAGATAATTGTCATAGTTGCACAAATAAAAGGGGATATTGAAATCAAATTTGAGGTCTCAATTTTTAATCACCACGGAATGGGATACCCTCACACCCTGCCCACTGTACAATTTGTTCAAATTCAAAATCCAAGGGTGTAGAGACATGACCAACCATCTTGTTTGACTATCTAGAGGGTGAGGAAGGGGAGAAATAAAAACAATGACCTAGAAAATCATCCCTCTCTCATGTTCTCTATTATGGAAGTCTCCCCCTGTTTTCTAACTAATAGGTATTCCCCATCTCTCAGTTAAAATATGTCATCACTCCTTTGTTATTCATGCATCAATTCTCCACCGCTTCTTTGCATCAACTTTCCTCCTTCAATTTTTTTGCCTCCAATTCAAGAATATTTCATCCACTTTATTAAAGGTTTTATTCCCTATTTATCCTCAATGTTTTAATAAGAATGCAAATAGAAAAAATAAGTCAAATAAGTCAGGGACTCTAAATTGTAATGCCAATCTGAAAATGACTCTTATTACATGTGTATATGTTAATTTTTAATTTAATATATATATTTTTGGATAGGTTTTAACTTTTACTAGAGGAGTTTTATGTTGGGTTGATGATAATACTCAACCTATCTATGATAGTACTCATTAGAAATTCTAATTGCTTTTAGATATGTGCACATTATTATTTTGAAATTTGTACTTACTTGTATGATTTCTATTGTATATATTTTAAAACATAAAATTTCAATTTTCAATGTATATTAAATGGATAGTAATTTAGATTTTTATTTGAGGAAAAGTAAATTAATTTTTTTTATTTAATTAATTTTAAATTAATTTAAATTATATATATATATATATATATATATATATAATAATTTGGTTTACTAGTTAAAAAAAAAATCCTTTTAAGAAGTCATAGGTTCAGATATAAAGCCACTAAGATATGTATAACTCTGTAGACTTTAGCAGTCAAATCAAATTAGTGAGGGGAGGGGGTTTCATATGCCAATTTTGGTTCCATATATGAAATTTCACAATTTACATAAAGTTTATGAATTTAAACAAAAAGAAAGTGTAAAACCATCTTCATTATAATTAAGATCATAATATTATATTATACTAAAAATCTTAAATTCTATTTTATTTAAATATTATATGTCAACTTAAATTGATTATACATGAGACTTTCTACATAGTAGGATCGGCTCTGAATGAAAGGACCTCCAACAACCTTTCATGATCATGTATTCTGATTTTCCATTTTTGGCATCCATTTCCACTTAGTTTCATTAACTACAATGACAAATGAGTAGCAATTACATGATGGTTGTATTACATAGCCACATTATGTGACTCATATTCTTCAAATATATATCAAGTCTTATTGTTGTCGACTTGTTTAAAGTACTTCCCCTTAAGAATAAAATATCCTCTCTCTAAATCTTGGCCATCACTATCAATTTGGCTCTCAAGCAATTTGCATTTAATTGTAGTACATTGCAACAGATAATTTACAAAGATATATCAAGTCTTATTGTTGTCCACTTGTTTAAAGTACTTCCCCTTAAGAATAACATATCCTCTCTCAAAATCTTGGCCATCACTATCAATTTGACTCTCAATAAATTTGCATTTAATAGTAGTACATTGCAACAAATAATTTGCATTTAATAGTAGTACATTGCAACAAATAATAGTCAATGTTTTCAACATTGTTAGGAGGTGTTACAAAAACAAAGACATCACATGTATGACATTTTATACATATTTGAAACTTAAAAGAACATGTTAAATTCAATTACTATCTAGTGACATTATAAAATTTAAATATACCTATCAATTCCATACTTATTATTTAAAAATATAGATACATGGATGTGTACCTTCTTGTACTAATCCATAAATAGTATCATAGTCTAAAGAAAATTGGGGGCCCTCATATCTATCTTTTGTTGGAAGGAGAACCTAAGTTGGACCAACACGGTCTAAAGGTTCTAAGATAGTTTGTCTCCATTCTTCAACAAACCCTTGTTCTACATTTATACATGTCTCTTGGAATTCATTTCATCTTAAGCCACTAGGGTATGTATACCTCTGTAGACTTTAGCAATCAAATCAAATTAGTGAGGGGAAGGGGTTTCATATACCAATTTTGGTTCCATACATGAAATTTCACAATTTACATAAAGTTTATGAATTTAAACAAAAAGAAAGTGCAAAACCATCTTCATTTAAAATTAAGATCATAAATTGTGTGTAAACTAATCAACAACACCTTTTTCATCTTGCATCATATTAGCATCAAATAGCATTTTGTATCTCCTAAGGGCTCGTTCAATACAAGCTTTGGCTCCATCATGTTCTCCTTTTTCATGACCACTTTCAAAAAAATCTGTGTATGTCCAATTTTGATGTTACGATGAAGTTGAGAAAACCAATAAAATGATCATGCCGAATTGAATTTTCGTGCAAAACCATTTGAGCAGACCCAATGTTCGTTGAATGTGACACCTCTATCCTTTATAAGAGAATAAAAAAATATGTTGAAAGAGTGTTGCACAAAAAATTTATCATGTTCAAAATCATCACTAACATAAAAATGAACCTCTTTGATCACTATTTCTTGTTCTGGTGTTCTTTGTCTTCCATCTATGTGTTCCTTTTCTTGCCTATAAGATACATGGACCAAAATTGTAACTTGTTCTGAATGGTAATATTGTCTTTGTATTTCCTTTTGTGGAGAAAAGGTGTAGTTCTCTGCAAATTCAACAACAAATATTACAACACCAAATGGAAAAGTGTCTCTACTAGTTCGAAATTGAAAGTCTTGCCATCTTCTTTTGTGGTTATGTTGGAGATATTGATAAATTTGACTAGTCTTAAATGTATTGATGAATTCTTTGATGGGAACTACATCTTCAACCAAGTCAATCCTTTTGTATTCACCTCCATGAGATAAATAAAATGTGACATACTTGAACATCTTCCTTTTAATGAGATCATTTAAATAATCATGTGCGCAATCCTTCCATTTCTTTAAATTAAGGTAGTTGTCACATTTATTTTTAACACACTTCATCTTATAAAAATTCTCTCCTTCTCCCCTTTCACAAAATAAAGTCTTGATGAATTTTGTGACATGCAATGGAGGGGCTTCATTTGTAGGTTGGAATTGTAACCTATAATTACAAAATACTTCATAATAATAATTGAATTCCACATGTTACCTTCAATAACATGTGTCATGAACTTTGTTGGGCCAGATATACCAAGGCTTCATTTCCTCAAAAGTTTGTTTCCCAATGACAATATCATGATGTGCATCTTGGAACCTGTGGAATAACTCAGTTTTTGAAATGTCTAGTAAGTGTTTTTGTTTTTCCTCCCTAACACCACGTAACCAAAGAAACATGTCACACAAAACAATGTCACCACCGAAAGTTTTAGCACCATCAATCGTAGCACGGAAGAAACCAAAAACACCACTAGTTGCACCAGTGGTAGAGGAAACACCTGGAGCTTCAAATTCGCAAGAAATTTTTCAGAGAGACTATATAAAACTACAAAAATACAACACACCACAAGTTAATGTACTTGCAGATGGAAAATACTCACTAGTCACACCAGTAATCCCACTTGGTGTAATTATTGAAGGGGATATGCTAGGAAAGATTGCCACCATGAAGTTTGTAGATCACAATATCACAGGTGAGCATAAGTTTCCCTAGCTGGAAAGGGGAAATTATTTGTATTCCAAGAGCGTAGTAGGCACAGGAGAAATACTTCTTGAGCTGTAGAAGTGGGAAAAAATACTTGAGAAGTCAGAGATATTGAACCTACTAGATATTCCCCACTTTGGACGTAGCCTGGAAATCAATGGTTGTGTCAAGTTACTACTCATTTGCATCCATGGAGGAATGTTGTGGCTTAAACCACCAGTTTCGATTGATATCAAATTAATTGGGTGGATCACAGGGTT
This sequence comes from Picea engelmannii, assembly GCA_009831015.1. Classification (NCBI taxonomy): domain Eukaryota; kingdom Viridiplantae; phylum Streptophyta; class Pinopsida; order Pinales; family Pinaceae; genus Picea; species Picea engelmannii. The sequence goes on from ML778532.1 coordinate 683,532, forward strand.
ACCAAAAGCAAGAGAGGATCCAACCACATTGTTTAACAACAAAGAAGGGGAGAAAGAATAATCATAAGCCCTGAAAGAGAAGTTTCACACCTTTAGGGAAAAAAGGAGGTTGGATGTCATGAACATCAACGATGAAGGTGTCTGATTTGCAACATAGGTGTTGGCTTGTAATTTTTTGAGGAAGTCTCAGAAGGACGAAGTACTGACCACAATAATCGCAATCACAGGAAAATGTGCAAAGGGGGTCCAAATGAATTGGGCAACATTTTTAGTGAATTAGTTTTTGAAAGAATGTGTAGAGTCCTAGGAGAAAGGAACAAAGTTTCATTATGCATGTCTTCTTATTTTGATTGCACCAGTAGGATGGCAGGAACCCGATTACTACCAACGTATGAGAACAACCAGTAAAGGTAATGCAATTGTGTGATATGCCAACTTATGGCATACGCCAAACAAAAGGAGACAAACATACAAAAATATTACATTTTATGTATACTTTGACACAATCAAGTACATTATAAAACATACATTGTGCATCACATACCAGATGGTAGAAACCTACCGGAATATACATTCAAAGAAGGGATGCACCAAATGTACATTCTAGAAAAGAGGAACCCTATGCACCAGTGGTTGCCTACCAACTAAAAATTAGCATCCGATGATATATGCCTGATCGCTAATGATTGGGAAGATGAATGGAAAATCCTAACAGAAAAAATGAAACACTCAAAAGAGGAATAACAAGACAAGGATAAAGAAGAACTAGATGAGGGGCAAGGAAATGTCTAGAAGAATGGCACAAAAAACATGCCAAAACCATTAATAGAAGCAACATATTGAATAGTCCCCACAATAGGAGTAAAAAGAAAATATAAGGGGAAGGGTCCCACAGAAGATGCATACAAAAAGATAAAAGTGCACGAGGAAACCCTTGTCTATAATCTTAATAATGACGAAATGGACCGAATCAGCTACCAAGTAAGGGATGTCGCAGAGGATTCCATTGAGGAAGAAACAAAGAAACAAGAAGAGTTGCATAGACAAGTGTAGGAAGAGTTAACAGAATTGCAACAAATCTTGGAAGTAGCCAGAATAATTCTAGAGCCCAAATTAGGTGGAGGACTATACACAAGTCCGGTAGAGGAAGCACAAAATGCCAATCCACCTCTAACCAAGCTAGTAGATGGGCACATAATATTACAAATTGAGACAGACGCAGTCGAGTTCAGGCATGATTTTAAGGATGGAAATTTATTTTAAAATGTAGAAACCTCAGCGAATCTTACTAATCCTTAATATGTCAACTATAAAATGTTTGGCAATATTTTTGTAAAAATATTCAAATTTCTAAGGATTTTATATAGTTTGTATACAATTTTGACGATTTTTAAGGTAAAATAATTTTATCCTATAGAATTTGGGCGAATCATTTTTAGAACAAGGAATCATTCTTTTGGAAAAACCATGGAAGATTAGCCCATGAGCGAAATTTAGCCCCTAAAATCATTCCTGGTCGAGTTACCAACTCCGAATTGGAAGAGGTTACCATGGAAGAGTAGGTCTTGAGAATCAACAAGGTAATAAAAGGCTTACACATGAGGATTGAGGGCCTACAATTGTGCAGTACGTCAAGAACACCACCAGAGGAAAGAAAAGGAAGAGAGAGAATAGAGATGAAAACTGTAGAAAACATCAAGAAGTTGGAGGAGGAATGCACAAAGATTTGTGAGGGAAGTGTGAAAATATGGACATACCTAATAGAGGATCCATAAATGAAGGCTAGGGAAGTGAAATTGAGGGATGCGTAGTAAAAGACACATAAGGATTTAGAGAGCATAAGCACCCTTCCACCATCTAAACAAATGATGACTATTTTGGCAGAGAGGTAGTCATGCGTGGAAGTTGAAAAGATGTGGGATCACAAGAAGATCCTCCAACAAAGATTAGGATCGCTGCAAGAAGAATCACTAAAGGTGATAGGAGAACTGTAAATTGCACAACGAAAGGTGAAGCAAGCAATGCATGACACAAAAGAAAAGCTTACGTCCCTCATTGTGCAGGGTGTTGAAGAAATTGTGGAAAAAGAGGAATAATAATAAAGGAATTTACGACAGCTACTAGCACTTCCCATAAGTTCATATAAGTATGGAGGAGTGAAAAATAAACCTGAATGGCTCGAGACGAGCCACAAGTGAGTGTTGGGGGCTTGTTGGACAGACATTGTTGAAACAGTGATCATGAAAATCCTAAGTATAGAATATTTGTGCAGCAGAAGAAGAAAGAAGACAAGGTAGGAGCAAAGTGTGCAGTTGAGGCACATCCAGGATCGGGAGTGCGATGTGGAGGCACATTCAAGATTACAACTTGAAATAAGAACATACTTAGCAAAATAATAAAGAAGAAGAATAAAGAAAATGAATAAAGTAAGAAAAGAAATGAAGGATAACATCTCGATGTGCTAAAATAAGAAAGATACAGAAAAGATGAAAAAACAACAATTGAAGTGTAAAATCAACATGCAAATGGAAAAGAAGGAAAAAATCTTGATCAATGAGTCAACTTGAGTTGCCATGAATTGTAATAGAGTTTTGGGTGAGAAAAATAGGGTTTTAATGCCTAGAATTCATGTATAAATATGTTATGGGTTGGGATAATAGCTCGGTTTCAATCTGTCGAGAGTTCTTGTTCTATAAGGAGAATGATAGAATAGTCGGAGAATGAAAGATTTTATGTCTGAGTGTTAGGGAGATGTTGCAGAGAGAGAGGCTTGCACTACAAAGTGACTAGGCTAGATAAAGGGAAAGATAACATGGTGTATATTTGTAAGCGCAATACTCAAGCCCAAGGAAATTACAGAAAGAATAATAAAGAAGCAAGTCGATGTGGACATAGCCAAAACTTGGGTGAACCACGTTACTTTCTATGTTTTCTTGTATTTTATGTGAGTGATGATGGATACTCTCTTGATGTATGAAAGACTATGTTTTTCGTCTATGTGATCATTGCACAATAGTTATGAATGTTACATTACTTGGTTTATGTTGGAATTAGAAGTATAATGGTAATATATAACTGAATTCACTAAGTAACCTAAGAAGAACGAATATTAAATGATGCATGTAGAACAAATAAATAAGAATGAATAAGATGACCACCTACCATTCCCTTATTACTGCAGAAACTCAATTCCTTCAGCCCCAAAAGATACCTCGAGTGAGACTTCATTTGCATGCAGATGATGCGGAAATGGATGGTGTCTAAAGGGTTTATTGGTTAAGATAACTTGAACCTCGGGTCTTACAAACCACACATGTGCCAACAGACCCCAACAGAGGGCATAAATGGGAAAAAATGTACACAATCTTTATATATACCTATTCATACTTACACATAAGAACCATTTACTATTAGCATTACCCTATTACATATATATTTACATATACATTTGGCCCCATCTATGCCCCCTCCCCCCTTGGGTCATAACATTTTCACATATGTTGAAAATGTTAAAAATAAAAAGGTAGTGTTGTATGGAGTGTCACTCAACCTGGATGAACTAAAAAATGGCAAGCAAAAGAGAAAGATGTTCTAGAATATTTTCCTAGGATAATAGAAAAGGAAAATCAACTCAACTATAGAACCTCGGAAAGTGCATGTTTAGTAATTAAGATTAGAAATCAATTTTATTAATTGACAAGTTAATTGAATTTGCACTTATTTACATTACATGCAGAAGCCTAATATTCAAAGCTCCAATAGAGAAACATTTACATGTGATATTGAGAGTATACATCTTGCAACCTAGACAAAAGATGGTTCTTATAATTCTATTATTGTGAATGTAAATGATGGAGGGAAGCTTAGTAGCTTATTTGTTTACAATGTTGTAGTCAAATATAAGATATGAGGAAAAGGATTTGAAATGAGAGATGGTTAAAATTGATCAAAAACCACAAACATTAATTAATTATCTTATAGATACATTTTCAAACAAAGGTGATTGGGTTTTGGATTTATTCTCGGGTTTAGGTAAGAATTATGATCTAAAATTTATGAAATCATACTTTAATCTTATATTGTTTTTAATTTATGTCTTTTTACAGTAATTAACTTCATTATTTATTTTGTATTTGTTGATTAGGTACAACATTAGCGTGTAAATCTTACATAAAGGAATAAATTGCATAGACATTGAAAATGACCCAATACAATGTGATTTTACTCAACAAAGAATTAATGCTATTCCAGCTCTTAAAGATGAAATGTAAGAAATTGGATTGAGAAAATGATATTTTAGTGAGTCAAAGATTACAAAAATGTCAAAGGAACCTCAAGTACCATTGTGAGGATTGATTGGAAATGATCACTTTGGAGAACTTGCGGATATCAAAGACCCAATGGAAGAGAAAAATGACACAATGGAAGCCCAAAATGATGTCGAAGAAAGTGATAATGTGTTTGTTGAGAATGATTAATTTGGAATATATAATATTTTTTATTAGTTTTAAGATGCCCTTGAAGACGATGCTCAATTTTGCAAATTTTTTATGAACTATAAGTATAATGTTTTGACTTTCATATTTTAAAATAAGAATAAATATGTATCTATTATTGTTTTATGATGATCTTTTTTATTGTTTTGCTTTTAATTTTATTTGTATATGAATCACTATACTAGGGAAAATTTTATTAAATATTCTCATTTTTTTTTACGTGAAATGTATACAAATATGAAAAAAAAAAGTTAATTTTTTATAAAATTTTCACTCTTTTTTTTTCACTTATATTTATAAAAATGTTTTATTTGACATGTTATTTTTAACAATGAAAAATGAATGAAATAGTAACTCAACATAGATAGGGAAGAAGTAGTAAAGCTTGATAAGTTCATTGTTACACGAAATTGAACTATGAAATATTTTAACAAATGTAGATTACTTTAAGTAAGCGGAAATTTTGATTTAATAAATTCCATAAATAGAATGTAGATTCCATAAATAGAATTTGGTTAGAGAAAAGGAAATTTATTACATAATGCCGTTAAAGAGAAAGATGTGCCATCTTTAGCAGAAGTGAGATGAAGGTTTAGATCGTCCAATGAAGCATCCCATGCAAAGAAATGCCATTCACTTTGATCATATATTCCAGCATGATGTTCCATATGAGCCTACTAAGTGTGCTTCCATTCAAAGAGCCCTTATACTTTCACATTAAGTGTGCTTCCATTCAAAGAGCCCTTATACTTTCACATTGAAATTTTAATAAAGTAATATTGATATCGGCTTCATACTAGTGTCGACTAATTGTATTAATTAGTTCTATAGCGATATAGAATTAAAAGATTATTAAAAGTTTAATAGACTCCGTTGTCTTTTGGTCGTCCTCACCCATCCTTATTACAACATTTATTTGATTACCCATCTTCATCGATAAATCCTTGTGGTCCATCATAATATCTAGAAACAATTTTTAATGATTCTCCTATTTCTTTTCAATACTTAGTGAGTTTGAAAGGCAGTACATATGCTTTATTTTAAAGTCTTTGTGCAGTTTATTTAGCCATTTGAACAATTTTTAATGATTTTCCTATTTCTTTTCAATACTTAGTGAGTTTGAAAGGCAGTACAAATGCTTTATTTTAATGTCTTTGTACAGTTTATTTAGCCATTTGTGAAGGTTTACATATGTCCTTCCAACCAACACAATTTTGGGTGAGTGGGTTACAACCTACACATGAATATCAACATCATTTTGAGTATGATTGATCATATACTCTAGCATCATGTTCCATATAAACCTACATAAAGAGATATGGTTCACAATTTTGGGTGAGTGGGTTACAACCTACACATGAATATCAACATCATTTTGAGTATCATATACTCTAACATGATGTTCCATATGAACCTACATAAAGAGATATGGTTCAATATCATACTATGGAGATGGAAGATAATGCATTAGTTATAAGTGATGATCAATGTAATGCATTATGCTATTAGATTTTAAACTAGTAAGATTTATATTAAAATGGATACATATTTTTTATTTGGGTTTTAATTAAAACATATTTATGATATATAATATTAAATAAATGATCATTTAA
>ML778532.1:689825-718516 GCA_009831015.1 Picea engelmannii
TATAGATATTGAGCTCATCAATATAAAAATTAATTTATTCAAAAATAATTTTCTCATTATTTTATTTTTAAATTATGTTTAAAAATTTTTATTAATCAATAATTACTTTTTTTTTTAAATATAACTTACATATTTCCAAATTTTCTCATAATAATTTAGATTCATTTGGTTCTAATCCTAATGCCAATCATAGTCAACACATAATAGAAACCTTGAAAATGTGAGAAATATTTTATTTTTTAGTTTTCAATAATTTATATACCTATATGTATGTGTATATGTTAATTTTTAATTTAATATTTTTTTTTTGACAGGTTTTAAGAGGAGTTTTATGTTGGGTTGATGACAATACTCAACCTAGATATGATAGTACTCATTCTAATGACGATGATAGCAGTGAATCTAGTAAATTTTAGTATTTCTTGTTTGACGATATTGCTTTTACATATTTGCACATTATTATTTTTAAATTTGTACTTAATTGTGTGTTTTCTACTGTATATATTTTAAAACATAAAATTTCAATTTTTAATGTATATTAAATGGATAGTAATTTAGATTTTGAAATTTTTAATGTATATTAAATGGATAGTAATTTAGATTTTCATTTGAGGAAAAGTAAATTTAAATTATTTATTTAATTAATTTTAAATTAATTTAAATTTTATATTTTAATTATCTCATTTATATATATAGTTTGAGTTGGTTTACTGGTTAAGAATTTGTTTTTCCTTCTAAGAAGTTATAGGTTCAGATCTAAAGCCACTAGGGTAGGTATACCTCTGTAAACTTTAGCAGTCAAATCAAATCAGTGAGGGGAGGGGGTTTTATATACCAATTTGGGTTCCATACATGAGATTTCACAATTTACATAAAGTTTATGAATTTAAACAAAAAGAAAGTGCAAAACCAACTTCATTTAAAATTAAGATCATAATATTTTATTATACTAAAAATCTTAAATTCTATTTTATTTAAATATTATATGTCAACTTAAATTGATCATACATGAGACTTTCTACATAGTATGATCGCTGTGAATAAAAGGACCTCCAACAACCTTTCATGATCATGTATTCTGATTTTCCATTTTTGGCGTCCATTTCCACTTAGTTTCATTGACTACAATGACAAATGAGTAGCAATTACATGATGATTGTATTGCATAGACACATTATGTGTCTCATATTCTTCAAATATATATCGAGTCTTATTATTGTCCACTTGTTTAAAGTACTTCCCCTTAAGAATAACATATCCTCTCTCAAAATCTTGGCCATCACTATCAATTTGGCTCTCAAGCAATTTGCATTTAATAGTAGTACATTGCAAGATAATTTACAAATATATATCGAGTCTTATTGTTGTCCACTTGTTTAAAGTACTCCCCCTTAAGAATAACATATCCTCTCTCAAAATCTTCCATCACTATCAATTTGGCTCTTAAGAAATTTGCATTTAATAGTAGTACATTGCAACAAATAATTTGCATTTAATAGTAGTACATTGCATCATATAATAGTAAATGTTTTCAATATTGTTAAGAGGTGTTATAACAAAAAAGACATCACATGTATGACATTTTATACATATTTGAAACTTAAAAGAACATGTTAAATTCAATTACTATCTAATCACATTATAAAATTTAAATATACCTATCAATTCCATACTTACTATTTAAAAATATAGATACATGCATGTGTACCTTCTTTTACTAATCCATAAATAGTATCATAGTCTAAAGAGAATTGGGGGCCCTTGTATCTATCTTTTGTTGGAAGGAGCACCTAAGTTGGACCAACATGGTCTAAAGGTTCTAAGATAGTTTATCTCCATTCTTCAACAAACCATTGTTCTACATTTATACATGTCTCTTGGAATTCATTTCCTATGCAGTATGTACAATACCAATTAGTTTGATCTGTGCTTCTAATAGAATGAAGATACCTTGTACTTGGTATGGTTTTACATGAATAAGCATGCTCACTATGAACATCAGTTATATTCCAAAAAAACCTAGAAACAAACTTGTCATTCCTATCATCAGGCCCATGTCAACACAAATTGTGTATACACCAATCAACAACGCGTTTTTCATCTTGCATCATATTAGCATCAAACCGCATTTCGTATCTCCTAAGGGATTGTTTAATACAAGCTCTGGCTCCATCATGTTCTCCTTTTTCATGACCACTTTCAAAAAAGATCTGTGTATGTCCAATTTTGATGTTACGATGAAGTCGAGACAACCAATAAAATGATCTTGCTGAATTGAATTTCCGTGAAAAACCATTTGAGCAGACCCAATGTTCTTTGAATGTGACACCTCTATCATTTATAACAGAATCAAAAAATATGTTGAAAGAGTGTTGCACAAAAAGTTTATCATGTTTAGAATCATCACTAACATAAAAATGAACCTCTTTGATCTCTATTTGTTGTTCTGGTGTTCTTTGTCTTCCATCTATGTGTTCCTTTGCTTGCCTATAAGATACATGGACCAAAATTGTAACTTGTTCTGAGTGGTAATATTGTCTTTGTATTTCCTTTTGTGGAGAAAAGGTGTAGTTCACTGCAAATTCAACAACAGATAATACAAAACCAAATTGAAAAGTGTCTCTACTAGTTCGAAATTGCAAGTCTTGCCATCTTCTTTTGTGGTTATGTTGGAGATATTGATAAATTTGACTAGTCTTAAATGTATTGATGAATTCTTTGATGGGAACTACATCTTCAACCAAGTCAATCCTTTTGTATTCACCTCCATGAGATAAATAAAATGTGACATACTTGAACATCTTCCTTTTAATGAGATCATTTAAATAATCATGTGCGCAATCCTTCCATTTCTTTAAATTAAGGTAGTTGTCACATTTATTTTTAACACACTTCATCTTATAAAAATTCTCTCCTTCTCCCCTTTCACAAAATAAAGTCTTGATGAATTTTGTGACATGCAATGGAGGGGCTTCATTTGTAGGTTGGAATTGTAACCTATACTTATGAAATACTTCATAATAATAGTTGAATTCCACATGGTACCTTCACTAACATGTGTCATGAAATTTTTTGGGCCAGATATACCAAGGCTTCATTTTCTCAAAAGTTTGTTTCCCGATGACAATATCACGATGTGCATCTTAGAACCTGTGGCATAACGCATTTTTTGAAATGTCTAGTAAGTGTTTTTTGTGTTCCTCCCTAACACCACGTAACCAAAGAAACATCTCGCACAAAACAATGTCACCACTGAAAGTTTTAGCACCATCAATCATAGCACGAAAGAAACCAAAAACACCACCAGTTTCACTAGTGGTAGAGGAAACACCTGGAGCTTCGACTTCGCAAGAAAGTTTTCAGAGGGACTATAAAACACTGCAAAAATACAACACTCCTCAAGTTAAATTACTTGCAGATGGAAAATACTCACTAGTCACACCGGTAGTCCCACTTGGTGTAATTATTGAAGGGGATATGCTAGGAAAGATTGCCACCATGAAGTTTGTAGATCACGATATCATGGGTGAGCATAAGTTTCTCTAGCTGGCAAGGGGAAATTATTTGTATGCCAAGAGCGTACTAGGCACAGGAGAAATACTTCTTGAGTTGTAGACGTGGGAAAAAATACTTGAGAATTCAGAGATACTGAACCTACTGGATATTTACCACTTTGGACATAGCCTGGAAATCAATGGTTGTGTCAATTTACTACTCAGTTTCATCCATGGAGGAATGTTGTGGCTTAAACCACTAGTTTCGATTGATATCGAATTAATTGGGTGGATCATAGGGTTACCAAAAGAATGAGAGGATCCAACCACATTGTTCAACAACAAAGAAGGGGAGAAAGAACAATCAGAATCCATGAAGGAGAAGTTTCACACCTTTAGGGGAAAAAGGAGGTTGGATGTCATGAACATAACCGATGAAGGTGTCTGATTTGCAACGTATGTGTTGGCCTGAAATTTGTTGAGGAAGTGTCAGAAGGACGAAGTACCAACCACAATAATTGCAATCACAGGAAAATGTGCAAAGGGGGTCCAAATGAATTGGGCCACATTTTTAGTGAATTAGTTTTTGAAAGAATGTGTAGAGTCCTAGGAGAAAGGAACATAGTTTCATTTTGCATGTCTTCTTATTTTGATTGCACTAGTAGGATGTCAGGAACCGGGTTACTACCAACGTATGAGAACAACCGCTAGAGATAATGCAGTTGTGTGATATGCCAACTTATGGAATACGCCAAACAAAAGGAGACAAACATACAAAAATGTTACATTTTATGTATACTTTGACACAATCAAGTACATTATAAAACACACATTGTGCATCACATCCCAGATGGTAGAAACCTACCTGAATATTGTAGGATTCAAAGAAGAGATGCACCAAATGTACATTCTATAAAAGAGGGAACCTGTGAACCATTGGTTTCCTACCAACTAAAAATTAGCATCCGATGATGTATGCCTGATCGCTAATGATTGGGAAGACAAGTGGAAAATCCTAGCAAAAAAAATGAAACACTCAAAAGAGGAATAACAAGACAGTTATAAAGAAGAACTAGATGAGGGGCAAGGAAATGATCGAGGTGGATATTGGTGGCCACCCACCTATTCCACTTGGACCCACACCATTGTTTCTTTCAGTTTTTCAGTTTCCTTAATTGTAGCACCATTTACTATTTTTAGCAGTTCTTCGAGTCCTGAACTTCCGGAGCTGTTTTGAGGCCCTAAACGACATTTTTTGGGCATTCATGCTGCGGCGAATATGAGTCCGTTCTGGACTCGATATTCACTGTCAGCAATGTAGTCCTCAGATAGATATTTCTAATGATGTATCATGTGTGTCAAACAGAGATTGTATGCCAAAGTTACGACCTCGGGAAATTGATGTAGCAATTTACCCCAACGGAGCCCATATTCTAGCGTTTCATCTCCAAGGGTTAGGTTTTTGGATGTTTAGGGTTTTCCATTGTTTCTCAGTAATATATAGGCCTTAGAGCCTCATTGTAACATGCAGTTCAGAGGCCAGTAGCCACCACATCTCTTCTCAGAGATAAGCTACCAACACCCCAGCTAGTTTTTTTCCATTTTGTCTGTAAGCATTTTTCAGTCATTTGTTATTAATGAAATGAAGTCTTATTTCTGTTTCATCTCTGCGTTTATGTGTATTTATGTATTTCATTATGTTCCTACATAAATCGGGATCAGTGGTATCAGAGAAGTTTTCTCATTCTTGATCTTTCTTTGCATGTTCCCAACGAGGTCGGGGTATAAGGAGTTGGGGCTCGATCTGGTTGAACCTTTGCAAGATCAGTCTCTCAAACCCCAACGACCGCCTATGGGGGAAGAAAAGAAAGATGAGGGAGCAGGAGATCCTATCAAAATGTTGCTCGAGGAGGCCCTGGAGAAACAAAGGAATGCGATGATGGACAACTTTTCCCAGATTCTTCAACAGATTCCCACTAGCGGCGCATCGACATCCAACAACCACTTTGGAGGTGCCACTCCTTTTAAGGTACAAGTAAACTTTGACATTCCCATATTTGAGGGCCAAATAGATGTAGATGTCGTAGATAGATGGTTGAATCTGTTAGAAGGATATTTCTCGGTTCATGAATTTTCCGACCGAGAAATCATTATTTTCACACTCCTCAAAGCCGCTCCCCATGTCAAGGACTGGTGAGAAACCTACTCAGAGCAACAGGGAGAGGGGGAACCCTCTCTGTTCTCGGCCACACTCACTTGGAATTCTTTCCGAGATGCCATCAAGGAACAATATTATCCCATGGGGAGCTATGAGGACAAATACATACAATGGACTACGTTGCGGCAGCAAAGGGACCAAGATGTGCATGAGATGACAAATTTGTTTCATACCCTACGCAAAAAGTTGGGTGTCAAAGATTCAGAGAAAAATTTGGTGTTAAAGTACCGCAGTTTTCTACACATATACATTCAGGAGGAAATGGAGTTCCTCGACATCTCCTCGCTTGGTGTGGCGTACCGATATGCTGCCAAGATTGAGAAGAAGTTCAAATAGAAAAAGTGAGACTTTGGGTCTGCGAATCAGAAGCAAGGGAAAGATACCACCAAACCACATAACAAAGGACCAAGCTAAGGTGGAGTGTCTGAGGATAACCCGCCAAACACACAAGCAAAGAACAACACCACAAAGCCAAAAAAGGACACGAGGAAGTGGTGCGAGTTCCATAAGAGCTCCACTCACAACACAAGTGAATTTTGGGCCAAGCAGTCATTGGTAGCTGAGTTGAAGGCTTCTGAATCAGATGCATGCTCTGAATCTGAATCTGAACCCGATAAGGGGAATGATAGGGGGAAGAATATTATCGATGCGGATCCCAACGCCACTGTTTCCACCACGAAGATCCAGAAGGAGGAACCAGAAGATCTAGAGTAGGCAGAGCATCTCTTCCATTCCAAGATGTGGGTAAAGGGTTCCCCATTGCAGTTCATTATCGACAACGGGATCCAGAAGAACCTCATCTCGGTAGAGGTCATGAAGCAGCTGGGCTTTCCGACCACAACACACCCACAACCATACACCATCGGGTGGTTGCACCAAGGATGGGACCTCCGCATCAGCCAACAATGTCGCCTTCCCTACAACATCAAGCCCTTCACGGATGCGGTACTATGTGACATTGTTCCTCTTGATGTTTCTGATGTATTATTAGGCCAACTGTACTTGTGGAAGTGACATGTTGTGTATAAGTCCAGGCCTCATGTTGTTATTGTCACCTTGGGCAATAAGTTGTACAGGATACCGGAGATAGCATTGCCTACCACCATCTCTTTGGTTACTACAAAACAATGCAGTAAGCTCATTTCCAAAACCAGGAAATTTGTTTTCCTGATGATCCGCCCTGAGGGAAAGAGGAAGATTGTGTCCATGACCTCCAGACAGGACCTCGCTGCATGAAAACAACATATGGATAGGGTCGTGGAGGAGTACGAGGACATCTTCACCTCCCCTGCAGGGGTGCCTCTACATTGCTAGGTCAAGCACCCCATCGATCTGACCCCAGGTGCGCCACTGCCCAATGGACCCATCTATCGACGCTCTGTTCTGGAGAATGACAAAATCAGGAGGCAGATTCAGGAGCTGTTGTAGAAAGGTCACATCCGGCCGAGTTCATCACCCTGTTGGAGCCCAATCGTGTTGGTGTAGAATAAGGATGGGACTTGGAGACTTTGCATTGACTATCGGGCACTAAACAAGATCACTGTTCGGAATAGGTACCCAATCCCATGGATTGATGACCTTCTGGACCAACTCAATGGGGTGAAATATTTCAGCAAGATCGACTTGAAGTCAGGGTATCACCAAGTACCAATCGAACCCTCTGATGTGTGGAAGACTGCCTTCAAATCCAAGGAGGGTCTTTTCGAATGGTTGGTCATGTCATTTGGGTTGACGAATTCCCCTGCAACCTTCATGAGGCTAATGGACGACATCCTATAGCCATTCACCAACTCATTTGTAGTGGTGTACTTGGATGACATTCTAATCTTCAGCCAAACTTAGGAAGAGAACCTCCACCACATCCGATAGGTCCTCCAAACACTGCGACAACACAAGTTGTGTGCCAATTTGGAGAAATTCACTTTTGGCATGACCCAGGTTCAGTATCTGGGATACATTATTGATGAGCGGGGGGTGCATGTGGATCCAACAAAGATCCAAGTCATTCAGGATTGGCCAGCCCTAACCACCCTAACAGAGCTCCGTAGATTTTTAGGTATTGCCAATTTCTACCATAGGTTTGTGTTGGGATTCTCTCATATCACTTGGCCCTTGAGTCAAGTCACCAAGGGAGGAGCTAACGCAAAATTCTTTTGGTCTGAATCTCAACAAAAGGAGTTCGGGGAGTTGGAGCATCGCCCCTGCTCTGCACCAGTGCTCACATTACCAGACTTGCAACAACCATTTGAGATCAAGACAGATGCCTCTGACTATGCCATTGGGGAAGTTTTCACTCAACATGGGCATCCAGTGGCATATCACAGTGAGACACTTTCCGACACATCTGGAAGTATCCCACTTATGACAAAGAAATGTATTCCATTGTGCAGGCTTGTCAACAATGGAAGCATTACATTTTGGGAAAGGAAACAGTCATCCACATAGACCACCGACCCTTGCAGTTCATACAGACACAAGGGAAGTTGTAGAATGATCTCCATCAGAAGTGTTCCACATACCTGCAACAGTTTCATTTGAACATTAAGTACAAGAAAGGCAGCACCAATAATGTTGCAGACTGCCTCAATCGACCACCCATCATGGCGCTAACCACTGTGCTCAACTCTTGTGGGCATGAGACTTCCAATTGGTTGCTTCTCTACACAAGTGATCCAGAATTCAACCACACATACAATACACTCTTGGAGGGTAAGCAAGTTCCCAATTTTCACCTCCAGGATGCCCTTCTTTGTCACTTGGGACAGCTTTGTGTTCCTTCAAGCGAGCGTGCCAAGATGATTTGGGAGGCGCACTATAGTCGGGTCGCTGGGCATTTCGGGGTCGAGAAAACCATGACAGTACTGCAAAATTACTTTTATTGGCCGAACCTTCGATAGGATGTCGAGAAGTACATCAAGTCCTGCACTGCTTGCACCATTGCCAAGCCGACCATCAAGAAGCAAGGCCTCTATACTCCGCTTCCTACCCCCAGTCAACCTTGGGAATCCATCTCTATGGATTACATTTCGGGCCTTCCTTATACTAAGCATGGAAATGACTGTGTTTTTGTGGTCATCGACCGATTCTCGAAGATGTCCATTATGATGGCCTGCAAGAAGAATATCATGGCAGAAGCCACTGCTAAACTCTTCTTTGAATGAGTGTGGGTACACTTTGGGATCCCACAGTCTATCATATCAGATTGAGACATCAGGTTCCTCAGTACATTTTGGTCTAGCCTCTGGTCGATACTGGACACCAAGCTCACCAAGTCCACAACTTTCCATCCGCAAACTGATGGCCAGACAAAGGTCGTCGACCGGATGATTGTACACATTCTGCGCATGTACAACTCAAAGCATCCACGCACATGGGATGAGATCCCTCCCTATGTACAACACAACTACAAACAGGCTCTCCATAGCTCAACCAGGCACAACCCCTTTCAAGTGGGCTTGGGATTCCAGCCACTATGTCCCATTGACATAGCCATGCCATTTGTGGCTACTCAGGCAGATTCAACCCATGTCTAGTCTGAGGCTAACAAGGAAAACAACTTCATTGAGTGCATTCAACACATCTGCCAACAAGTTCATGACATCTTGGACAGAGCCAATGCTAAGTACAAGCAACGACATGATCAACATCGGGTGCCACACAACTTCCAGGTGGGCGACAAAGTGTGGCTACATTTGCAAAAGGAGCGCCTTGCTGGACCCTACCGCAAGATTTGCCTGCTCCGATATGGGCCATACAACATCACCAAGGCTGTAGGGGACAATGTCTTTGAGCTCGGTATTCCACCATTCCTTGGTCTACACCCAGTGTTCAATGTGGACCGCCTTCATCCCTACTTTCCACCTCTACTAGACACATACAACATGGTAGAACAACTCACACCAACAGAGTTAAACCCAAATTACATGGAACAAGCCAAAACTGATCAAATTATGGACACACAAATCAAGAACACCCACCAACAGAGAATCCAGCTATATCGAGTTGTCAAAGCAGGCCAACTCCTTCACCAGGGAAAGTGGCTCACCAGGGACCAAGTTCAACAGAAGTTTCCTCATCTCATGGAGGAACTCAACACAATGGGGACCATTCCTTCCTAAGGGGGGAGGACTAATCTAGGTGGATATTGGTGGCCACCCGCCTATTCCACTTGGACCCACACCATTGTTTCTTTCAGTTTTTCAGTTTCCTTAATTGTAGCACAATTTACTATTTTTAGCAATTCTTCGGGTCCTGAACTTTCGGAGCAGTTTTGAAGCCCTGAACGATGTTTTTTGGGCATGAATGCTGCAGTGAAGATGAGTCTATTTCAAACTTAATATTTTCTATCAGCAATGTAGTCCTCGAATAGATCTTTCTAACGATGTATCATGTGCATCAAACAGAGATAGTATGCCAAAGTTACGACCCCGGGAAATTGATGTACCAATTTACCCCAACGGGGCCCATATTCTGGTGTTTCATCTCCTAGGGTTAGGTTTTTGGATGTTTAGGGTTTTCCGTTGTTTCTCAGTAATATATAAGCCTTCGAGCCTCATTGTAATAGGCATTTCAGAGGCCAATATCCGCCACATCTCTTCATAGAGATAAGCTACCAGCGCCCTAGCTAGTTTATTTCCATTCTGTCTGTAAGCATTTTTCAGTCATTTGTTATTAATGAAATGAAGTCTTATTTCCATTGCATCTCCGCGTTTATGTGTATTTATGTATTTCATTGTGTTCCTACATAAATTGGGATCAGGAAATGTCTAGAAGAATGGCACAGGAAACATGCCAAAACCATTAATAGAAGCAACATATTGAATAGTCCCCACAATAGGAGTAAAATGAAAATATAAGGGGAAGGGTCCCATAGAAGATGCACACAAAAAGAAAAAAGCGCATGAGGAAACCCTTGTCTATAATCTTAATAATGACAAAATGGACCGAATCAATTACCAAGGAAGGGATGTCATAGAGGATTCCATTGAGAAAGAAACAAAGAAACAAGCAAAGTTGCATCGACAAGTCTGGTAGAGGAAGCACAAATTGCCAATCCACCTCTAACCAAGCTATCAGATGGGCGCATAACGTTACAAATCGAGACAGACGCAGTCGTGTTTAGGCATGATTTTAAGGATGGAAATTTATTTTAAAATGTAAAAACCTCAGCGAATCTTACTAATCCTTAATATGCCAACTATAAAATGTTTGGCAATATTTTTGTAAAAATATTCAAATTTCTAAGGATTTTATATAGTTTGTATACAATTTTGACGATTTTTAAGGTAAAATAATTTTATCCTATAGAATTTGGGCGAATCATTTTTAGAACAATGAATCATTGTTTTGGAAAAACCATGGAAAATTAGTCCATGAGCAAACTTTAGCCCCTAAAATCATCCTTGGTTGAGTTACCAACTCCCGAATTGGAAGAATAGGTGAAAAAACCGAGCCACCTGAACAGATTGGTGTCACAAATGCTTATACACATACGATAGAGCTTGCAATTAGGGTTTTTGCATGATATTAGGCTCTATGTTGATGAAGAAAACCGAGAAATGACAAAAGTGATGGATGAAAGGGCTCAATTGCAACAACAATGTACAATTACACTACAACAAAATAGTGAAATTGAAGGAAAAGTGGAAGGAGAGATGAAGGAAAATAATGAGGCCAAGGAAAGGGCCGTGAAAGATTTAAAAGAGGAGGAAAAATCCAAGATAATGAAGCAGAAGACACAAGCAACTGTCCAAAATTTGCATAAGGAAATTACAAAAGTACCAATAGTAGTAGAGGCTACCATGGAAGAGCAAGTCTTGAGAATCAACGAAGTGATCAAAGGCTTACGCATGAGGATTGAGGGCCTAGAATTGTGCAGTACGTCGAGAACACCACCAGAGGAAAGAAAAGGAAGAGAGAGAATAGAGATGACAACTGTAGAAAACATCAAGAAGTTGGAGGATGAATGCACAAAGATTTGTGAGGGAAGTGTAAAAATATGGACATACCTAATAGAGGATCCATAAATGAAGGCCAGGGAAGTGAAATTGAGGGATGCATAGTAAAATACAAAGAAGGCTTTAGAGAGCATAAGCACACTTCCACCATCTAAACAAATGATAACTATTTTGCCAGAGAGGTAGTCATACATGGAAGTTGAAAATATGTGGGATCACGAGAAGATCCTCCAACAATGATTAGGATCATTGCAAGAAGAATCACTAAAGGTGATAGGATAACTGTAAATTGCACAACGAAAGGTGAAGCAAGCAATGCATGACACAAAAGAAAATCTTACGTCCCTCATTGTGCAGGGTGTTGAAGAAATTGTGGAAAAAGAGGAATAATAATAAAGGAATTTACGACAGCTACAAACACTTCCTATATGTTCATATAAGTATGGAGGAGTGAAAAATAGACCTGAATGGCTCGAGATGAGCCACAAGTGAGTGTTGGGGGCTTGTTGGACAGACATTGTTGACACAGTGATCATGAAAATCCTAAGTATGGAAGATTTGTGCAGCAGAAGAAGAAATAAGACAGGGTAGGAGCAAAGTGTACAGTTGAGGCACATCCAGGATCAGGAGTGTGCGGTGGAGGCACATTCAAGATTATAGCTTGAAATAAGAACATACTTAGTGAAATAATAAAGAAGAAGAATAAAGAAAATGAATAAAGTAAGAATAGAAATGAAGGATAACATCTCGATGTGCTAAAATAAGAAAGATACACAAAAGCTGGAAAAACAACAATTGAAGTGTAAAATCGGCATGCAAATGGAAAAGCAGGAAAAAAATCTCGATCAATGAGTCAAATTGAGTTGCCATGAATTATAATAGAGTTTTGGGTGAGAAAAATAGGGTTTTAATCCCTAGAATTCATGTATAAATATGTAATGGGTTGGGATAATAGGGGTTTCAATCTGTCGAGAGTTCCTGTTCTATAAGGAGAATGATAGAATAGTCGGAGAATGAAATATTTTATGTATGAGTGTTAGGGAGATGTTGCAGAGAGAGAGGCTTGCACTACAAACCAATTAGGCTAGATGAAGGGAAAGATAACATGGTGTATCTTTGTAAGCTCAATAATCAAGCCCAAGGCAATTACAGAAAGAATAATAAAGAAGTAAGTTGTTGTGGACATAGCCAAAACTTGGGTGAACCACGTTACTTTCGATGTTTACTTGTATTTTATGTGAGTGATCATGGATACTCTCTTGATGTATGAAAGACTATATTTTTCTTCTATGTGATCATTGCACAATAATTATGAATGTTACATTACTTGGTTTATGTTGGAATTAGAAGTATAATGGTAATATATAATTGAATTCACTAAGTAACCTAAGAAGAACAAATATTAAATAATGCGTGTAGAACAAATAAATAAGAATGAATAAGATGACCACCTACCATTCCCTCATTACTGCAGAAACTCGATTCCTTCAGCCCCAAAAGATACCTCGAGTGAGACTTCATTTGCATGTAGATGATGAGGAAAGGGATGGTGTCTAAAGGGTTTTATTGGTTAAGATAACTTGAACCTAGGGTCTTACAAACCACGTGTGTACCAACAGACCCCAACGGAGGGCATAAATGGGAAAAAATGTACACGATCTTTATATATACCTATTCAGACCTACACATAAGAACCATTTACTATTAGTATTACCCTATTAGATATATATTTACATGTATATCTAGGCCCATCTATGCCCCCCTTGGGTCATAACATTTTCACATATGTTGAAAATAAAAAGGTAGTGTTGCATGGAGTGTCACTCAACCATGAACTAAAAAAATGACAAGCAAAAGAGAAAAATGTTCTAGAATATTTTCCTAGGATAATAGAAAAGGAAAATCAACTCAACTATAGAACCTTAGAAAATTATCAAATAACAAACAAAACATTAAAGAAAAAGATCATTGCTTTTGTAAATAATTGCAAATGGTTATATCTTGTTACATATAAAGGAATTGAAAGATGTCACCTTCCATTCCTTGGAGACACCTTCCATCACTTAGAGACATGGATGCACCAAGGCCCATGACATATTTCTCAAATGAACTAGAGGAAAGTATTAAGAACTAGGGGACCACAATTGGGATGACTCCATGGAGATCCTAAAGGAATATATTAGTATCCCCTTCAAAGAAATTAACTTGATTAGTTCTTTCCTTAACACATTAAAAAGAGGAATAGGACCCATACTAATAGATTTAGTGTCTTATGAAGTTTACTTTGAGCAATTACTTCTTAGGCATTCCTTCCTTTGAAGTTTTGCATCTTTTGAAGAGAGATGAAGGTTGAGATCATCCAATGAAGCATCCCATGCAAAGAAATGCCAAGTTAAACGGAAGAATGCTCTCGAAATCACTGGATCAGGATCAATATGACAATCGATTAGAATGTCTGGTGCAAGTGAGCTGCCGCTAGGAGCAGCAGGACAAGCTTCTGTAGTTGTTTCTGGCAGTGAAATTTCGTGCAATACATGGTCAGTGTTCAGAACGGCCTTAATAGCAACACAGTAATCCAAAGCACCTGGGGCGCTCGTGTAACCGTTCAATCTGTTGCCGAATATGATAATCTTATTGAAATTGTCAGACGTCCAGTTCGCCTTCAATACATTTTCATAAAGAGTAATTGCGCAGTGAGGCATGAAAAATAGCGTGGGTCTGTCCACTGTTCGTCTACCATCCTCATTAACATAAAGGCATTTGCAGTTGAGCTGTTTTATAACTCTTCTGTCCAGTAGGGACAGAACTGGATCATACACCACTATATCATTCACCCACTCAAACTTCTCTCTCAATAAAATGGCAAAAGCTAACTGTATGTGACAATGCTCCACCTTCTTGTAATCCTGCACATGATTTATTTCTCCAACGCCGTAGAGAACCACTTGTAACTGTGAATGATGTTGGTCTGTGCCTATTACTTTTTTTATTCGTGCCACCATCTCTGGGCTCTGCATTTGTTTCAGAAAATTTTCATAAAAATAAGATTTCTCTAACTTTTCTCGAGCAAGCTGTATGCTTTTGGTTATTTCTATAATTTTTTTATCCATTTCTACAATAACTTGTGCCCTTATTCTTGAATCCTGCTGCGTTTGTTCCTTACATTCTCTCTTATCCTTTTTCATCTCAGTAGAAGGAAGCTGTAAATTATTGATTATTTCCCGAGCCTTTCTGCTGATTTCTTCATCAGAGGGACTCTCCATGATTGTCAATGAAAAAAATTTACTCAATAACTATACATCCAGAGTTCAAACAATTTACTCAATAACTATACATCCAGAGTTAGAAATCGTTTAATGTAGCAATGCATATTCTATTTATTTATGCATAGTTTGGTACGTCGTAATGCATAAGTGTGCGTCCATTCAATGTGACTCTTTAGGGACACACAAACCAAATTTACTCTTTTTATAGTCACAGTATTGTTAGATAATGATTATTATTTTGTATAGTGATATATTATTGTTTGTATTTATTATGTATGTTATAAATTAGTATAATTGTGTCTGTAATTTTTTTTGTATAGAAATGAATTATGTTTATTATTTTGTATAATGATATATTCTTCTTTATATTTATGATAACCATGATGATTAATGTTTACTAAAATCTGTATTGTATTTGAAGAGATTATTTAGATTTAATCCTAATATAGTATATTTAGTAAATCTTTGAGCTTGAAAGGGTTAGGAATATTTATAAATGAAGACTTTATTCAGGAAGGCCAAGCTGAATTAAGGAAGTTTAAAAGGTAAAAGAAACTAGGAAAGAAGAAAAATGAGAAATAATTAGAAATAAAAAATCTGTTATTAGGGATAGAGACCATAAGGATAATAATAAATAGGAATTCAGGACACTCATGATCCTTTTTTGGAACTATAGTGGCTTTCCATGGTGCAAAGGTCCTATGATAGGTTCAATCCCCAGTGATATTGATATTATTTGTCTAGTTGAAACTTGGGAGCATGAAGAGTTTAAGGTCCCTAACATAGAAGGATTTTTCTTGTGGTCGACATGGAACAAAAAATCCTACCATAAAGGGATAGAAGGCATAGCTTGTTATATTAGAAAGAGCATATTTCCTCACATTCAGCTTCATAAGACCAACCCTCTCAATCAATACATTTGGATGGAAGTTTTAGACATCAATTCTAAGAAGATGTATATAGCAAGTTGCTATATTGCACCTATTAGTTCTACTTTTTATAAGAAAAACAATCTAGATAACAGTTGTCCCTATTATAATTTAGAACAAGATATTTATAGTTTGAAAAATGAAGGTAATATCCTCTTTCTAGGAGACTTGAATGTTAGGACTACAAGTAAGCAGGCTACACTTTTAAGCAATGATTCCAACCATAATCCTTTATGGATAGATGAGGACCTTGTTTTAGCTAATAGCTAGAAAAGAAGTTTTGAAGACCTATATAAAAATGTGTTTGGTACTGAGATGGTAAATCTTTGTAGCTCTCAAGACCTAATAATTTGCAAAGGATTAATGAAGTGGCCAAACTCCAACCAAATGACTCGTATTCATGGGCCATGTAGTAGTGTCATATTATGTAATATCCAATATCCTTGTTTCCAACCAAATAGTAACTTTAACCCTAACTCTAAACTTTTACATGCATAAGAGCACCATTGAAGAGAATTATAATAATCAAATGCAACTTCTCTATGAAAAAAATAAGGCTTATATTTTCTTAAAGGATTTAAATAGTGAATTACATCTCCTAACTCTTAAGAAAAAGATTGAAGACCTCTATCATAATTTTACAACTACCCTTTTCACTTCTATAAACAAGTTCTCTTTCGAGGTGTCTTTTAAAAAGAATAATAGAATGGCCAACCCTTGGTATGATAAAGAATGTAAATTTGCTAGGAAATCCATTAGGGATGATTCTAATGAGTCATTAAAACTAGATAAGATCTATACATACAAATCCCTAATTAAAAGGAAAAAATGGTACTATATCAATAAAAGGCAAGAGTAGCTTTCACAACTATCTAAGCTTGATCCTAAAAAGTTCTAGAGGGAAATTCTAATCTGCAATACTAAAAAAAAAAAAATGATTCCATTAAGGGATTGGAATTCCTACCTCAAAAGTCTTTACGAGTTCCCTAATGCCATGGACACCATTCCTATTGACCCTATAGAGAATGAAGCTTTTTCTTTGGATGACATAGTGTTTGGGGTTAGGCGGCTTGTAAATGGGAAAGCTGGGGACATTGAAGGCTACCAATATAAAAATTTTAAAATAAGAGGGCATGTCTTCATCCCTCACATACACAAGCTCTTCAATTTAACAGTCAAGAAGGGCTTCTCTAAACCCTTGATGCAAAGCCTCATTATTACTATTTTAAAAATGGAGATAGACAAATTCCCTCTAATTATATGGCTATTATAATTAATCAAGTTTTATCCAAGATTTATTGAATTATTTTGGAAAATAATATTATCCTTTAGATTAAAAGTCACTGTAAAATAGCTAAAGGATAGGTCAGTTTTAGGAGATATCATTCAACCGTGGACCATCTTGTTGCCTTTTATGATCATTGCAGAGGAGTCCTGCAATACTAAATCCATTCTTTTTTGTTGTTTTGTTGACTTTAGAAAAGTTTTTGACATGGTTCCCAGGATTGGAATAGGTTGGAAGAGATAAAATTGCCTTTAGGGTTGAGGGTTTCTACAATAAGTATGTTTGAGAACGTTATTTCCAAGTTTAAGAAAATTGAGGGATGGTCTAAAGAGATTAATTGCAATGTTGGAGTGAATCAAAGTTGTCCCTTGTCCTCTACCCTTCTTGGCATATACATTGACAAGTTAGAAGATTGCTTGGAACAAGCAGGTTGTGTTAGACCTAATCTCACTGTTATAGTCATCAGTATTCTCCTTTATGTTGATGAAATTGCTCTTATGGTGAGGAGTCCCCACGATCTTGAAAACCAACTAAGAATCCTTAAGGATTTTTTATCCAATATGGGTATGATTGTTAATACTGACAAGACTAAGGTCATGATCATTAAATCCAAGTATGAAACCTTTGTTTATGAAAAAAACAACTTGGAGGAAGCAACTTCATACAAATATCTTGGAATTGATATTCACTACAAGCTCAGCTAGAATTATAGAATTGACAAAATGATTATTGGAAGATGCAAAGCTTATTATGGGCTTGAAAACAATTGTAAATTTCAGTTGATCTTTCGATATGGGATAAGAAGAAACTCCTCTTTGAGACTTTTGTTACACATGTTTTTCTATATGCATGCAAAGTCTAGGGATGCAGTATCTCTCGTGAATCTTGGAGAAAGATAGACAAAATCCCCCCAAAAAATATAACATATAATCTCAAAATCAAAGAAAATATGCCCTATCCCATCCTTCTCTTAGAGGAAATCCTTTCCTCCATTAAGAGCACGACTATGATTAGATACCTAATGTATAAGAACAAGTTAAAGAACCTGTAAGACAAGAGTTTTCCTAAAATTTCAAAATCTAGTCGTGACCACCTTATACTCATGCGAGGATGGCCAATGTTGGCTAAGATGTTAGGGAATCATGGAAGACACCTTTTTGCAGAATAAGGATACTATTAAAAATATCATTAAATCAAAATTTAAGGAGTAAATGTGGTGTGATAAAGAGTTAGAGGAAAAAATATAATGAAGGTATTATAAGAATATAATCAACCATAATCTAGAAGATCAAAATTATCTCTATTTAGATAAGTGTAAAAAAAAATTAAACATTGCTAAGGTAAGAACGAATTCTCATGAGCTTCATAGTGAAACTGAGCGTTGGTCAGGTCAATTCCTAAAACGTCATGGGATGAAAGAGTGTGTCACCTTTGTGATACTAAGAAGGTTGAAGATGAAAACATTTTTTTTTTAGATTGTCCTACCTATATCCACATTAGATATCAATTTCAAAATATTTGTCACAATACGAACCTTCCTAACCTTTTAACTCAACAAAATTATGGTGATATTGGAAAGCTTCTCTTAAGGTTTTTCTAGCACATAAACAAAATTCTAAAGAATTGTAAGTAATCCATTACCTTCTTAAGATCCAATATACCAATTTAGTCTAAGTGGAAGTTAATCATCATCATTGTCAATCATTATAAAAATATATTAAAATTAAATTTATTTGTATTTATTTTGTATTGAACTTTATTTGTGGTTTTTGAAATTTATTTGTGGTTTTGAACTTATACGCGGTTCTGAACAAGATTATCAGTGGTTTTGACTTATAATCGCAGTCTTGAACTTAGATAATTGAACTCTGGGTGAATTTGGCCCTATTCCGGTGATGAGAATCTGCAGTAATACATTATTTGACAGTTTTAATTTTGAATAAGCGGTACTGACACTGTCGTTTTGAACAAAATATTCTACGGTCTTGAATCTCACTTTTTTTTTTTAATTTGGCCCTATCCTGGTCATGTGAATCTACGGTGAGCCGAACCTGTGGTTTGAATTTGTGGTTTTGAAGAATATTTGAACTCGGTGGTTTTGTGGTGGTACATTATTATTTGAAGACCTATTATCACAAGCGCTGATGACTGGTATTTGAACTCTGTCGTTTTGGGTGAAATATTTGCCAATTTTAAGGGTGGCTTGCAGTTTTGGCTTCTTCTCTATTTTTCATTATCATTATGAACATCTCACCATTTATTCCAAAATATTTTTCATTATGAACATCCCACCCTCTATTTCAAAATCTCATCTCATCATGTTATGTTAGGGGAGGACCTCAACATCCCTAGAAAGTCTTCATCAATATATGAAATCATTAGAAAAAAAGAAAAAAGAAAGAGACACCAAACACCAAATACATATAGAGAATAGATTGTTAGGTAACACTTCAATTATATTAATTAATAATTTGATTAAGGTAAATTAATGATTTAATTAATTTAAATTAAGTTATTAAAGTATTAAAAGTTAATTAATAAATTAAATAATTAATTTATCTAAATCACTTAATTGTTGAATTAATTATATTTTATAATTTATTTATTTATTCATTTTGATTTAAAAAATGTAACATTTAATAACAAAATAGATTGGGGTTGGTATGAATTTATGACAAAGGATAAGGTAGATGGGAAAATGAAGGATGAGAAGGAGTTGGACTTGGAGAGGAGGGGGATTTTATTTATTTGAGGGAGAAGGAGAATCAAGGGGGAGGAGAAAGGAAGCATAAATTTTGGAGAGGAGGAAGGTTGCAAAATTTTTTGTGGGCTTTTACTAGTGGATTGATGTTGTTGGGATTTTGGGCTGAGGGGCCAGAAAATCTAATTTCCTGGAGCTAGGGAGAGTGAGAAGCTTTAGAGCTAGGGAGATTGAAAAGTTTTGTTCCTAGCTGGTTGGGAGGATTCACTTTCAATTTCAAAATTAAAAATATTGAAATTATTTGCTAGAAATTATTTGCTAGAAATTTTTGTTATGAAATGCTTAGTTTCAAATTTGAAATCTAGAGTTCACCCAGTCTCTTAAGACATGAAATTTATGCTATCTATTCTATTAAAAAATCACTGACATTTATGTTATTTATTCTATTAAAAAAAAAAAATCTACACATACAACCCAAAACCTAGAAATTAACTTTTTGTCTTAAGTAAGGGAAACACTTACATGAAAAAACCCTTAAAAATAACCCATAATTAACTTTGTGTCTTAAGCAAGAGAAACACTAACATGGAAATACCCTTAAAAATAACCCATAAATTACCCATAAACTCAAAGAGAAAACTAATCCCCAAAAAACAAGAAGATGAAAGAATGACTAGCAGTAAATAAATCTTGTAATTTGTAAAAATATTTACCTACAAGGGATAGAAAAGAAAGAGATGAAGTTTAGAGTTAGATAAGTTATACATTTACATAATAGAAGATATTTTCTTTAATACAAAGAAAAGAAACTGATAAAACCTAAAATTCAAATTCTTTCTAAATGAAAGTAAGAAATATAAATAAAATATATATATATATATATATATATATATATATATATATATATATATATATATATATATATATATATATATATTAAACTATGAAAATATAAAGTATATAAATAAAAACTAATATATTAAACTATTGAAAATATAAAGTATTACATTAACATGATACAAATAAGTGAATAGTACTTAATGATACATAGGAAAAAATGGGGAGTTTTCTTGTGGAAGTTGTGGAAGTGGGTGGATATTGTATTTAGCAGCGGAACAAACCTTGTTTTAAAAGTTTTCAATGAAGGATTACTAAAATAAGACACTGGATGAATGGTTATTTTGGTGGGTTTCATTTTTAGTAATGGTTTAAATTTGTATTGGAAGGTCTGATGGGAGTATTACTATTTTTAGAACTGGTTTTTCTATTTCCATGGAGGAGGGTTGCTGATAGATTTAGAGGTGTATCCGTTGTAGTTCGTAGTGTGGGGCTTTAATGCAAATTTATTTGGTTTTTAATGTGTTTAGTTAGGTGGAGATCTAGGTGTTAGGCTCTTTATTGTTCTCTGACTAGATCATTGTGCTGTCAATCCTTATATTCGTTGATCAGTCCCTCTAGATGGCAGATGAAGTCAGTGATTTCTTGGGTGTTGTAGACGAGGAGACTTGGGATCATGAACATCTCTTTTGCACTGTTGATGCACTAAGTAACTCAAAAGGTGGAAAACGTTTTTGGAAGGCTAACAATCCATCAGTCAAGTCACCACCAAAGCATTTATTGGTCTCACAAAAGGAGGATACGTTAAGTGTGTTGAGAGTTGATGAGGCTAAGCTTCAACATCTTTCTTCATTTGGTATGGGTTCTGTTGGCAGCCCTACATGATTTTTTTCTTTTTCAAGTGACAAATTACAATTCTTGTAGCTGCCTACGCCTGATCCTATAAATATTTCTATTTGAATATGACTATTCGGTTGTAAAAGGGGTGTTTTGATTGTTCTTGCTTATTTTTATCTTGCGTTTTCGTGCTTCATTCATGACTGAAAGCATGAATGAAGAATTAAAAATTAAATTGTATTGCAATCTAATCTAAGGCTTGATCCTAAAAGGGTCAATGTGTTTAAACCTCTTTTAATGAATGTTTTTTTGCTTTGAGCTTATCATATATCAATGAAACACTTATTTTGAGTGTTCTTGGTTTGAAAGTTATATCTTGGATGCTTTGTATACCAAGAATTGATTGGCAAATGGACTATAGGCTTGTTTCATTTAAAATTCTTGGTAAATCAAATTTGGTTTTAAATTTTCGATATGCTTTTGGCTTGTAAAACACATCTTCTCCTAACCTTTGCAAATCGACTTTACCCATTACATTTGATGAAAATTAAACACACCTGGAACGTACTGTGTACTTCGTTTCAGTTGTCAATTTGAATCGATAGATCCCTCATTACAAGCTAGGGTCTTGAGTTACGCTCTGTACTCAAAGAATTCATTACCTGAAACGCCTGATTTTCATGGCTTGAAACCCCTTATGCTCACATTATGGTCACGCTACAATGACTACTAGTTTTACTCCTTTGTTTTTGGCTCAGACATTCCCATGTTGTTGCTACCTCTGAAGCCCACAACAAGTTTTGGTTGCCTTCGTGACTGTCTGTTCAAACCCTTATGGCCCCTGTCGTCCGAATTGAGCCAAATGGCTCCCAAACTTTGTTGTTGTATGATGATGTGAGTGAGGATCTAAACAGTCTAGGCTAGGATGTGTTTATCAGGAAATTATGGGGTTATAACTCGCAAGTGGCCAAAGATTTCACATTCACATTTGATAGATGCAGAGCCAAGGTGGGTGATATCCAGTTGGAGATCACCGAAAAATTTCTGAGTGAAGCAACGAGCCTCCCCCTCACTGGTCAAAAATGGTTTAAAAACTCAAAGTTGGACGAGGTACCATGGAGTCTGTTCGTCACCTCTAGAAATATTCATTGTTGTGACTAAGGTATGTCGGTCTCTCTGTTGAAGATTAGATGGCATGGTTTATTGGCAGTTTTAAGGCAATTTGTTACTTGTGAAGGTCGTTATGGCTTGGTCTTCCTTTACCGCATAAGACTGCTCATGCATTTTATCGGTTTCTAATTAAACATGTCATTTTAATTATTAAGAAGTTTGTATAAAATGGAAAAGAGGTATAAGAAACAGAGCTTCGATTCAATCCTTTTTCACCATGGATTGATTAAATTATTAGTAGTTCATCATCTGAAAACGCTCATTGAAGATTGGGACAGTTTCATAGCCCGTAATGGTTTCATTACAGTAAACCCTCTAGAGACTCATGTAATGGATAAGCTGATGATAGAGAAGCCTCTTATTCCCTCCAGTGAAAGGCCAGATTTATTGTGTGAAAAACCTTGTGAAAGGGCTACGCTCGATCATTCTGTGTGTGAGAAACAAGATGTTATCTCCAAACTTATTAAAATTCCTGAGAGTGAACAAGTTATCTGCCCTAATCTTAACATAAAATACACTAGTGGAAACCCTTCCAAACATTCAAAGAAAAATCAAGTCATGTTAGGGTTTCATAACAGGAGGGTTGGGTGACTTATTTCGAGGAGCCTGTGCAATAGATCAAAATCTCATGTGAGATCGATAGAATCTATCGAGGTCCACGATGTCCATAAGGATTCTCATTGAGAGATTGAAAAATTCCTGGCAGAGGAAGATCCAAATATTTTTAAAACGGATCCCAGTCAAACATTCGATTATGTGAATAACCTCCCACCGTGCCTGAAAGACAATAAGGAATTTACAAGAATTAAACTCGGTCAAAGGCCGACAATGGATAGTGGTAGTGTTTTAACACACAATCACGTGCTTCCTCAACCGATTTCCCCTATTGTACATTATGAAGTTTGTTTACATTGGATAGGTCAATATTACACAGACATCCTCGTCCTTCAAGCAAAGATCAAGGCTCTTATGGCTCAGAATGACTCATTGACAAATGAAAACCGTGAGCTCAAGATCAATGCACAAAGACAAGGAAAACATTTGAAAAGGATAGGCAATATCATAATTAAAAACATTGACAGTGTCAAGGATGTGATCAACTCTGAGATATTGTGATTCGATTTTTGTTATCAGTTGAATGGAAATATTGTTTTTTATCTTAGTTTTGTTTTTATTGTTA
Source organism: Picea engelmannii (assembly GCA_009831015.1). Taxonomy (NCBI): domain Eukaryota; kingdom Viridiplantae; phylum Streptophyta; class Pinopsida; order Pinales; family Pinaceae; genus Picea; species Picea engelmannii. Next base: position 713,700 of record ML778532.1, read on the forward strand.
TTTTTCTAATTAATCTAGATTGATTTAGATTTATGTTGCTAATAATAACACTGGCTACAAAATCATGAGATTTTGTAGCAAAGTCAATTCTCATATAAAATTTGGAAAATGTTAAATAAATATCTAATTTGCTCATTTCATTTTTCTTTCAGGATAAGATGTATCTTGTGATGATCTCATAAGATGGAGCATGATGGACTTAGTTAATTAGCCATCTCTTTTGGCTTATTTTGTAAATAAAAATAAAACTTTCATAATTTTGAAGATATAGTCTGATATTGAGTGGTTTGTAGACCCTCTATCTTTGTAACTTTTAGATCCTTTTGAGATCTGATCCTATATTAAAAGATAGGATGTTTAGATTACATGAACTCTTTAAATACTCCATATTTTGTAATGGAAATCATCTTGGATGAGGGCAAGAGATGGACGAGTGATTCCTGAACTTAATGAAACAACATATATGCATTTTGGCTTTAGCCTTTTGTTAATGATGTTTTCATTTACGCTTTGTTAATCCTAATACATTAATAGGTCTGATAGCTTTAGACTTAATGATCTATTATGTGCAGGATGTTTATATTATAAATACCGTCTAGAACTTGCTTCTCAAAATATAAATGTTGTGATCATATCTTTAATTAGAATGATAGGATTTATCTTTGAGTTTTAATCGAATGATGAAATGCATAGGTTGCTTTCCGATTTATCTTGCTGTAATCATGTGTAATTATGAGATCACAAGTTTATGTTTGTGTGTCCTTTTCTTTCATTAAAACCTAAGCTGCTAATACATGTTCTGGATTTATCTAGAACAGTCACAAGGTTCATTGCATATTTCTCTCTTGGACATGGTAGTTAGATGTCCTTCACTCATACAGGCTCTTGGATGCAGCTCACTAACTAATAAGCAGGTTAGATCACTTGTATTTCTCAATTCTGTCTTTTACATATTAATGAAATCAGAATGTATGGTTCAACTTTCGACTACCTGCACATATGTGATTGTTAGTTTATTTAATTCCATATTAGTTTAGATTTATAAAAGAAAAACAGAAAATATTTTTATGTGCTTTCTTTATCTGCTTCCTAGAAGCAATCATTTTTCACATTGATTTTCGTAAGTTTCGATTAAAAATTGCAATTTGTAAAAGTTGTGCATATGTGAGATTTGTATATTTTCTGCTTAAATACACCTACAATAGCTACATTAAAGCATATGTACATATATACACAGTTTTTAGTAATTAGTTAGTTATTTCTTTCTTTTATTTGTTTTTTTTAGGATTTTTAGATTGGCTAACAGAGCCATTTAACCCGTCAGAACGAGTTACATTAAATGGCTTGTGTTACTTAGACAACCCCGAACCAGACTCCTTCTTTCAGTTGATGGATGATCAATTTCTCCCATCAACAAATGACGCTAGAAGGAGGGTCGACTGACAAGCTAGCCTTGTAGGAGCCTTTATTTCGAATGTATTTAATTTCCCCATGGTTCCCCAAATCACTGTGTTGAAACATACTTTCAACTTCTCATTACCCGATGTTCCCAACAAGACAGTCTCTTGCTTGTCCAAACTCACCTTTGATGGTGGGGGTAATGTATCTGCTAAAGACCACCTTAACAAGTTTTGGTGAAAATGCATCAAACATGACATTTCTGTTTTAAGAGTTTTATGCAGATTGTTCACTTTTACTTTTAGAGGTCGGATTAAACATTGGTTTGAGTCTTTTCTAGCATATCACATTTTTTATTGGTTTCAATTTGTAGATGAATTTTTAGATTCTTTTGAAATCTATGATTACAATCAATTATGTGAAGAATTTCAAACTTTGTTAATCAATGGCGATACATATTCAGAAGGATTTTCGACAAGAATCTACCATATTCTCTGTAAATTTTATCTCAATGACATGTCATTTTCATTAAATATCCTCTATGATTCTTACATCCCTTTCATCCAGTCATATTCAATCGAGAATGATGAACCAATTACAAATCCCATCACTCAATTGTGAGAATAATTTTGTCCACGGGATGAGAAGAATCCATCCGAAAATTTTGAACAAGCGAAGGAGGTAGAACCTATTGAAAAGGTCCTTACTGACAATCAAACTTGTTTTTCCTCTGAATCATTGTATACTTAGTCCTCGACCATCGTGGAAGAATATTTGATGTTGGGTCAAGGTGAATGTCCATATTCTTCAAACTCTTTCTCTAATCAATACCTAAACTCAGTTATTGAAGAACACTTAGGTGAGGAAAATAATCTTAAGTATTCTATCATTCCCAAGAAACTGATTAGAGATGTAAATCTATAATTGGAAGAAGAAACCTTAAACCTTCATCCTCAAAATGTACTTTATCCACAAGAAAGACTAAACGTTTGTCACGAAAGTTTTGAATTATCTATCATACAGGAGGCAAATCTAGATGGTTATATTATGTTGAAGAATTTACACCAAGATAGAGTGAAAGTTTTAAAGAAAGTGAAGAGAAATGTCTTGAGAATACCATTGTTAAATATCATAGCTCAAGAGATTCTTTTCATGTGCTTATTTATGATTCCTTTTACTCTTTATACCCTGATCTCTTCTTAGATTCTGGTGGACTTGATACTTTATCCACAACATCCTACTCTTTTCTGCCACAATCATATCCTTTCGATATGCCAAGATTTGGTGAAATTAATTCCAAACATAACATTTATAAAGTCGGATTTGACGCTCTTTCACTTTCATCACTCACAAGGGAAAAAGACATGTTGCGAGATGATTTTGCACAGTTTATTTTTGAAAAAGACAATGTGCTCTCTCTTATGGAGATCAAACATTCTATGCTACATATTCGTTCTTTGATTAGCTCGAATTTTAATGTTTATGCTTCACATTTTGAAATGATCAATCTCATCAAAGGAAACATTCAAACCAATAATCTAATTGATGTCACAAATCCTCTTATGATGTGTTCGTCGTTGATATATTTGTTTCATTAAAGTCATAGTTTGCATCCTCATTTTTTTGACAAGATCTTAGGATGGCTTGAATATTCATATATAAAAAATCTTCATAATAAAGATAAAGTTGTGCTTGCTTTTTTTTTACCTAAATATCTAGGAAGTAGTCATGACATATTTCTCTTAGATCCTCCATGTGAAGAAATTATTGAACACTTAGAGAATTGTCAGGAGGATGGGGCACTTCAGCCTTGGTTGATGGTTATGTCAGGTCCTTGTAATCTTGACAAGTTTTCCAAACTTACTTACACTCTTCCATGCCATTATGACTCATATCACGACAAGATTGCAGAATGGTTGGAGGATTCATACATCAAGAAATCTCAAGGGAATGGTAAGATCATGTTTGATTTGTTTTTAAATGATGATTATGAAGGTAAGTTTGATATATTTTTGTCATTTTTTGATATACTACCATTCTTTTTATTAATATTTGATTTTTTTTCATTGCGCGACTAGAGTTACTCCGATGGCTACATTGGAAGCATGACTTCACGTAGTATTTTGATTTGTTTAAGTAGTTAGAGTAGGTTTTATTTTAGCTTTATTTCTCATTGTTTCTCTTTGTAATAATGCAATTAAAGAACATAAGTGGGTGCACCGAGAGAACCATCATATGATTGTTTTCAAGGAAGTCCACTTTGACCCTTTTATCTCAGCTTTTCGTTGAACATTTCTTTTCAAGAACGCATTATCATCATGAAAAATTTAAATGAAAAGTAAAGAGATAAGTAAATCTGAACTATCAATTCACCCCTGAACCAAGGTGCCATGAGTAGGACTGCACTTATATTAATGAATATTTTTCTATTTTTTCTTACTCTCTCAAGAGATTTTTTGCGTGTTGATTCCAGATCCACCTCTCTGTACATATTTTATTTTTTTAACTTTTTGTAATGGCCCGATTTCAATTAACATTTAAAATTTCTACCAAATGTACTCTAATTTCGATAAGGTTTATAAAGAAGAATAATTCCAATTTTTCTTAACACTTACGCATGTAAAATTTATCAATGAATAATAAATCTAATTAAACAATGGATAAATTGGAATTAAATACCTTAACTCTGATGCTGTTATCTGCAGCTTGCTGAACCTGATGTTGTTATCCGCAGCTTGCTTCCTTCCTGTTTCTTTAGAACACTACCCAAAACCGACCTCCCTGCCGACTAGTTAGCTCCTAGCCCTAGGATATCAACGGATATCCTAGCCCTCCGTGCCCAAAACCCCCAGCAACCCCAGTGCACTGCTACACTCCAAACTCTCAAAATCCCACTCTCCCTCCAATACTCAGAGCTCCCAAAATCCTTCTCCACTCACCTAGAATCCTACCCCTCCAACTCCTTCCTTCCTTCCTTATCCCTCCTTCCCCAACACTCCTCCCCCATTAACTCCCTACCTAACTCCTTTATTACTCCTTATCCTCCCACCGTTAATACCCTTATCCCTCCTTTATTACTTTATCCATATTCATTTAATATGTTATCCCTTGTGGGATACATAACCTAATTTAATATTACATTTTATTATCCACCTATTATTTAATATCATATTGATTAATGAGTTAATAATACTTAAATTAATCATAATCAAGAATAACTAATTAATAACAAATTATTAGTTAAGGTTATTTTAATAAATAAATATAGTTTAGCTAATCTTTTAGGATTACATTATTAAATTAATTATAATTTATAATCAAGGGTCGTTACATACACCCACCCTTCAGGAAATTTCGTCCCGAAGTTAAGGTATCTTATGGTACAAAGAACAAGAACATGGTTCACACATTCATAACAA
>ML778532.1:737986-750485 GCA_009831015.1 Picea engelmannii
AATTGCAATAGGGGGATTGCTTTCCTGTGATTTAATTCAGAGCTTCAGTTCATTCAAGCAAGTATAGATAATATAAATTTCTTTACTACAACACTAAGTGCTTTTGGAATTGAGCATATATAGTGCGTGGCTATCTTTGAAACAAAAGACTTCCCTGGGTTGAGAATTTATGTTTCACTTGGTTGTTTAAAAATTAATTAAGCAATTATAGTGACCAACAATAACCAGATCGTAAATCCAAATTTGAAAAGATCTTGGCCCCACCTACTTGATCGAATAGATCATTTATCCTTGGTAAGGGGTATTTGTTCTTAATGGCCATTTTGTTCAATTGTCTATAATCGATACATAGTCTTAGAGTACCTTCTTTCTTTTTCACAAAGAGGACTGGTGCCCCCCATGGTGAAACACTCAGCCTGATATACTCTTTGTCCAACAATTCCTGTAATTGTATTTTTAATTCTGTCAGTTCTGGTAGACTCATTCCATAAGGTTCTTTTGAGATAGGGGCTGAACCAGGTAGTAGGTCTATGGAGAAGTTTATTTCCCTTCTAGGAGGTAATTCTGCTATCTCATCCGCAAACATGTCTCTAAATTCACGTAGGACAACAAAGTCTTCTAGCTTTGGCTGATCTTCTTTTTCTAACATAGTCATTACTTGGATGGCATAAAATTGACATCCCTTTCTCATACATTTCTTGAGTTGCATCGCTGAAACTTGTCTGATTGATACAGGTTTTGGTATACCTTGGGTTGTTCTAGTAGTACCAAAATCATCTTTATAGTTAAGTATCTTTGTATAACAATCTAGTATTGCTTTGTGTTGTTCCAACCAATCCATCCCAATAATCATATCGTAAGATCCTAGTGGCAGGATGTTCAGATTTGTTCTTATATTTTGACCATCTAAGATGAACTCAAAATCTGAAATAAATTCAACTACTTTCCTTTTAGTTCTTGTTGCTAGTTGTACCAGCCATGATTTTGCGTGCTTCAATTTCTTAAGTTTGTTTGACTCTACTACATCAAGAGTAATATAACTTAACGTAGCTCCAGGTTCAATTAAAAAAAAAATTGAGTGTTATTGATTTTACCTTCGATCTCTACCACAGAGGACTAGTGGTCATCTTGTCGGCCATCTATGGCTGCATTTATCCGATTCAAGCTTCTGCCCACATCTCCCACCGTCGAGGCTTCCTGCAAATTATGAACAACAGTTCTCTTTGTTAAATTTAAACATGGACATTTTGTCCTTAGATGAGGCTCTCCTCATTCCTGACACTTTAATGGCTAGTGGGAGCTGTCCCCAAACTTTTTCGTTCCCAGGTTTACTGGTTTACCGCTACCTTTCATATTCAGATGATTGGAGTGAAAATCCTTTCTCGAAAAACCTTTTGTTGCATTCTGATAAGGAGCTGACTGGTATCCCTTCTTTCGTTGGTTCATTCTATCTTGTTTCTTATCCTTCCAGGATTTGGGAAACTCTACCCATTGTTTATACTGGTCATAGCACATTTGTGCTTTCCTGAATACTTCACTCAAGGATTTGGGGTTGTCAAACTCAATTCTATCCCTATAGGACTGTGGTAAACAACTTAAGAATCGTTGGATTTTTACCTTATCCTCCCGGATGTACGGTAAAAACCTTAGTAGTTCCAGAAATTTATTTATAAGGTCCTCCATCATCATTTGTCCAAGTCGTAACTCGTAAAATTATTTCATCTTCCTTTCATAATAGGTTTCAGAAAGGTATTTTTTCTTGAAATACTTCTTAAAGTCAGACCATTCCAACTGTTTCTCCTTTAGGCCCTTGGCCAATTTTAGGTCTTGCCACCAAATTTTGGCCTTCCCTTTTAGATTGTAGATGGCTATTCTAACCTTCATATTGTTGGAATAGTTGTAGATATGGAAGTATTTTTTGATGTCCAACAACCATGCCTCAACTTCTTCTCCTGTCTTGGATTCTCCATCAAAGGTGGCTGGTTTAATCTTTTTAAATTCTCCTTCAAGGTGGTCTACTTGTTTTCTTTTCCTGTCCGTTTTAGTTTTATATTCAGCTAAAAGTGTTCCTTCAAATGAACTGTCTTCTTTTTCTGTTTCCGGTCCCGAGTTCTTGGAAGCTCTCTTACTGACTTCTTCGTCGTTATTATCGTCCTTTGGGATTTTCTTGGTCACTATACTACACAACAGGACTTCATTTATTTCTTGTTGTTCTTGCTGAGCTTTATTCAGTTGTCGACTTTGAAAACCTGCAGTTCAACAATAAGATTTTTCATTGTTTCCAACACCTCCATGGGTGAGATTTCGTCACTGTTTTGTCTTGGATCTCCAGGAGGTCTTTGATGTGGATTTCCTTCCATCCTGATTTCTACATCGTCTTGAGCTACCATACTTAACACAAAACAAAAAGGGATTTCTGTTTGTAACCATAAGGTTTATTAGTTTTACATAAATCAGAATATATACTAAGCAACTAATGTGGCCCTGTTCAGGCCCAGTGTTGTAAATTTTTCTCTGATACCACATGTAATGTACCTCATATTTACCAAAAAAAAAACTTTTGTTATCTTCTTTCTACCAAGTTTCCCGGTGGAAGAAAAGATACTAGTCGTACAACTCTGATTGTCAGCTTGGTTACAAAGAAATACACTATAAAAAATAAAAAAAACTTGTTATAAGAACCTATTATAAAAGCTTACTACCCCTCTAGATTCTAAACATACCACAAGATATCTCATCCATCTCATCTTACTTAATCAGGAGTAGAAAGATTATAAGAAAGAACCCAAGACTTTAACAAATCCCTTTCATACTTATTCTTTACCTTATGCATATAGTGCTTTGTAAATAATTGGGGTCTTGTAGCTCATGTTAAAAACTCGTCTTTATCATAAGGGTTGGTCTACGTGCACAAGTCTATATGTTGGCTTTAACCCTAGGAAGTCTTAACTAGTTTTTTGTCGATAAAGTCATTGGGCGAGTTTTTTTTTTTTCATTGGATAGCTAACATAACTACCAAGTCAGAGTCATTTAGTGATTCTTAGAACCAGTGGTTGATCGCAGTGAGGTAATTAGCCAAAAATCTAGTGGAAGGGTGACAACTTGGATCGAACTTCTGATTCAACTAATATAGGGGTATGAAAACTTCCTTCGAGTTATGAAGGGTGTCAAATCGTATCGCTCTTTAAGTGGGAGAGATGGTCCTCTATCACAATAGTTAAATCTTTGTATATTCATTAATGATAGTCATGTTAACCTCATTGAATTCGTCTGGATCTGCACCCAAAATACCATGCCGACCCTATCATCATCACATGGATACATGTCCTCTGTGTTCCTCACATTTATTTTGAGGCGAAAAGGCGTTGTCTAGGGTTTTGGGAAAACCCACGGTTTGTAATTTCTAAGTTTTTTTTTTCTACGAAGGGTTTTGTGTATCACATTGTTCTCTTTGAGGCCAAGTCTGTAAATAATGGTGTGATGCCCATGGGGGTTTTTTATATCACACACTCTTATGAGAGGCAAAATCTATAGTGGAAAGGGTGGTCGCGCCATGAGTGTAACCGACGACATATCTTGAAAACGATGATAAGTACTTCCTTAAGAAAAAGCTTGATAGGTTAAATCAGGTGGTGTATTCTTTGACAACATTAAGCAAGGTTGTTCTCTGTTAATCGTCATTGCGTTCTTTCAGTATGGTAGTGTTCTTCTTTTGGTACCCTCTTTGTATAGGGAATGACTGTTCATTTCTCAGGTCTCTTCTTTACCTTCCTATTTTATTCTCCTTAACAGGTTTTTGAAGAAGTATGTCATCCCTGTGAGTAATTCGCCAAAGAAAGAATCATTCGTTTTGAGTAGTGAAATACTTTCCCTTTTAACTAAAAACCCCTGTACTGGATGGAGTCATCCTTTTTGACATTTACCAAAACCCTGCTCGTTCCTACTCTCAACACTTGATTGAATCTCTTCTGTTTTATGTGATACCTTCGACCATTTTATCGGGAGTATTATGACCTTATGAATTTAATAGGAAATTCCTGTCTCTGAGATGGGAGGTGAATAGTTCAAATCACCGTAGTGCGACAACTCTATTTTAGGGTTGAAAAATAAGGATTTGATAGAGTATTTTGGTTTAAGAATGTTTGCAGTTCATCCCTTTAATAAAATCTTTGTGAAAAGTATATCTTATTGTTTCAGTTTCTGCTTACAACATACTTATACAAGGTAGGATTTTCCCTATTGATTATTTACTGATAAGAGAAAAACCTTATGAGATTGTTATTGTCACTAATGATGGGCCTTGTTTGATGCGAGGACCCATCAGAGTCTTACTGCACCTTTCATCCATTCAGAAGATAAGTGGTGGTCAAGGTTTCGAGCTCGCGCACCAAAGATGAGTATTCGTTGTTTGTCATTTACCCTACTCTTACAAATTTTCCTTTTTTTAACTATTACTCGAATAAGGACTAAAAATTTTCAGCGTTTGCTTTCCTGGCAGGTATCTTTCCTTCCTTTGTCAGTCTTGGATCCTGTGTATGTCTTCGACATAAAAGGTATTCGGGTTCCAAACCCTTCCTCACTTTGGCTAAATCTACAGGTCTAGAATCACTCAGTGGAAATCGTGCACCTCTACTAGTTCTATTATAAATAGATTGTTTGACTTATGGAAAGAAAAAGGGGTTGTTACGAGAATTACTAGGGTCATTTCGTTACTGGTATAATTCCCATCTTGTACAATGTTAATTCGGTATTTTTGGTATTAGACTTGGTCAATTATGTAATTTTTTTTCTTATTTATTTGATAAAAGGCATACTTGGCCGTTATTATCCGAAAAAGATGATTTACATCCAAGTGAACTGATTGTTTGATTTCAAGCACTGAACTTGTTAAATGGAAGAGAACTAAGGAACTCTATATAATTCAACTCTGTCTTGTGCCAATTGCCTATTTTTGTTAAAGAAAGGAAGAAGCATTTCCAGAATTAAATAATGTGGTTATTGGTGCCATGTGGTCTAATGTATTCGGTTCACATAAAAAAAAACAGTGGTTACATATCTGTCGGAGTTCCTTATTTTTATCATATTTAGAGTGTAGGAAAATTCTTATAAGCACATACTTATATACATATAATTACATATATGTATTTGTTTCTGTAGGCACTAGATCCTATATTTCATTATCATGCTTTGTAAATTGGAAAAAAATAATATATATATAGTCCCTGAGGTGTAGGACAGTCGGTGACGGAGTGTGTTGTTAAGCCACTCTGTGATGTTAAAGTCACCGGTTCGAAACCTGCGGGGACAAAAAATCCAACCATGTTAAGGGTTGGTGTGGCTCAGGCCGGGTGCGATCCCCGGGTGATTTTGATGGCTTAGATGCCCCTGAGTCGCGGTTTCTCAAGCCACAGGTTAATCGCGTAGCCAATAGGTCCCTCATGGGCATGTTCCTGATTCGTAGTAGCTCAAGTCTACACTAAGGGGCAGATAGCGTCCCATTTTCATTTATAAATTCTGAATTTGTACTTGCAAAAAAACACCTACTTCATATTTATATATATATACTAGTTTCAGTCTGCTCATACTTAGATGTCTTGAGCGAGAGATTTCGATGTATCTGAAATACCTCTACTATAACAGAAAATCCAATTTCAGAAAGAAACTTTTTCCTAGAATTTGGTCACAGGAATCCATTCGATTGATCTAGTAGGATAATCAAATAATTTCTATCTCTCGTACAGATTCTAATTTGATCTTAAAGACTTGTTCAATAATTGATTATAACTATTATGTCGGAAGTCTGACTCCACACATTCGTATAATCAAACAGTTTTATTTTTGTTTAGGTAATAGGATACATACATGTGTTAATGATTATGCTAATTCTATGACTAATTCATTCCGCAGATATATAAATAATTCGATTTCGATATAGCAAAATACATTTCATCAGATATACAATTATTCATATAGGAAAGAAAAGATTACATATCTGAACCAGTGCTTGGGAAGACAAAGGGAACAACCACATTCCTCCCAACCGTAGAATATGGCAGCCAAATTACTTGCCCGATTCACCCCCTAGCCTGGCCATGAATCCATGAGGGAGAACTTGAAAAAATATCCTCCTCATTAATGTTTTATCCTCTCCAATTCTTCCCTTGCCTGACACTTGATAATCAGTGTTCATAACAGCAAGTGGTAATTCCTTTCCCAGCATACTTGGCAACGTCCTGCCTCTTCACATATGCTATTTAAAACAATATTTTTTCCTAGGTCTTTTCCCTCCCTTGGGGATTTTCGCAGCTTTCTAAATCCCTGATTTACAGGGGCTACCAATGGCCAAATCCATGATTTTCCACTTGTAACAATCAACCCATAGGTAGTTCCAACATGTTCCCCACTCATGGAGTCATGGTGAGTTAAATTTAACATGGTTGTTCCATTTGTTCTCCTGCAATCAATATAAAATATTTTGTTTTTCATACAAGTGTCATAGTCAAATAGTTAGTTGGGTCAAATCATATCTCTGCCCAACAGTCATAATAATTTATTACAATTATCAAATTCGAAATTCAGAATTGCCATAAATGGAAAAAATTCTCCAAATTCGAATTTACTAAAAACAGAATAGTTTCCAACAATTTTTTTTTAATTTCAAAAATACTTTTTTGGGGGGGGATGTCACAGCCCTACATGATCTTTTTCTTTTTCAAGTGACAAATGACAATTCATGTAGCTTCCTACGCCTGATCCTATAAATATTTCTATTTGAAGATGACTATTCGGTTCTAAAAGGGGTGTTTTGATTGTTCCTGCTTATTTTTATCTTGCATTTTCGTGCTTTATTCATTAATGCAAGCATGAAAGAAGCATTAAAAATTTAAATCATATTGCAATTTAATATAAGGCTTGGTCCTAAAAGGGTCAATGTGTTTAAACCTCTTTTAATGAATGTTGTTTTTCTTTGATCTTATCATATATCAATGAAACACTTATTTTGAGTTGTTCTTGGATTGAAATTTATATCTTGGATGCTTTGTATACCAAGAATCGATTAGAAAATGGACTATAGGATTATTTCATTTAAAAGTCTTGGTAAATCGACTTTGGTTTTAAATTTTTGATATTCTTTTGGCTTGTAAAACACATCTTCTCCTAACCTTTGCAAATCGAATTCACCCATTACATTTGATGAAAATTAAACACACCTGGAACATACCCTGTACTTCGTTTTAGTTGTCAATTTGAATCGACAAATCCATCATTACGAGCTAGGGTCTTGAGTTACGCTCTGTACTCAAATAATTCATTACCTGAAATGCCCGATTTTCATGGCTTGAAACCCCTTATGCTCACATTATGGTCGCGCTGGGGTGACTGCTAGTTTTACTCCTTTGTTTTTGGCTCAGACATTCCCCTATTGCTACTACCTCTTAAGACCACAACAAGTTCTGGTCACCTTCGTGACTGTCTGTTCAAACCCTTATGGCCCCTGTTGTCTGAATTGAGCCAAATGGCTCCCAAACTTTGTTGTTGTATGATGATGCGAGTGAGGATTTGAAGAGTCTAGGCTGGGATGTGTTTATCAGGAAATTCTAGGGTTATAACTTGCAAGTGGACAAATATTTTTCCCTCACATTTGATGGATGCAGAGCCATGGTGGGTGATATCCAATTGGAGATCACCAAACAAATTCTGAGTGAAGAAACGATCCTCCCCCTCACTCGTCAAAAATGGTTTAAAAACTCAAATTTGGACGAGGTACCATGGATTCTGTTCGTCACCTCCATAAATATTCATTGTTGTGACAAAGGTATGCTGGTCTCTCTGTTGAATATTAGATGGCATGGTTTTATTAGCAGTTTTAAGGCAATTTGTTACTTGTGAAGGTCATTATGGCCCGGTCTTCCTTTACTACATAAGACTGCTCATGCATTTTATTGGTTTCCAATTAAACATGTTGTTTTACTTATTAAGAAGTATGTAAAAAATGGCAAATATGTATAAGAAACAGATCTTGGATTCAATCCTTTTTCACCATGGGTTGATTAAATTATTGGTAGTTCATCATTTGAAAACACTCGGTGAAGATTGGGACAGTTTCGTAGCTCGTAATGGTTTCAATACAGTAAACCCTCTAGAGACTCCTGTAATGGATAAGTTGATGATAGAGAAGACTCTTATTCCCTCCAGTGATAGGCCATATTTCTTGTGTGAAAATCCTTGTGAAAGGGCTATGCCCGATCAGTCTATGTGTGAGCAACAGGATGTTAGCTCCAAACTTATTAAAATTCCCGAGCATGAACAAGTTGTCTAGCCTAATATTAACATAAAATCCACTAGTGGAAACCCTTCCAAACAGTCAAAGAAAAATAAAGTCATGCTAGGGTTTCATAACAAGAGGGTTGGGCGACTTATTTCGAGGAGCCTGCGCAATAGATCAAACATTCATGTGAGCTCGATCAAGGTCCATGAGAACTCTGACTCCGAGATTGAAAAATTCCTAGCAGAGGAAGAACTGAATTTTTCTAAATAGGATCCCAGTCAAACATTCGATTATGTGAATAACCTCCCACCGTGCCTGAAAGACATAAGGAATTTACAGGAATTAAACTCGGTCAAAGGTTGACAGTGGATAGTGGTAGTGTTTTAACACATGGTCATGCGCTTCCTCAACCGATTTCCCCTACTGTACATTGTGAAGTTTGTTTACATTAGATAGGTCAGTATTACACAGACATCCCCGTCCTTCAAGAAAAGATCAAGGCTCTTAGGGCTCAAAATGACTCATTGACAAATGAAAACTGTGAGCTCAAGATCAATGCACAAAGACAAGGAAAACATTTGAAAAGGAAAGGCAATATCATAATTACAAATGAAGACAGTGTCAAGGCTGTGATCAACTCTGAGATATTGTGATTCGATTTTTGTTATCAGTTGAATGGTAAGATTTTTTTTTATCTTAGTTGTGTTTTTATTGTTATTTTTCTAATTAATCTAGATTGATTTAGATTTATGTTTCTAATAATAACACTGGCTACAAAATCATGAGATTTTGTAGCCAAGTCAATTCTCATATTAAATTTGGAAAATGTTAGTTAAATAAATATCTAATTTTCTCATTTTGTTTTTCTTTAAGGATAAGATGTATCTTGTGCTGATCTCATAAGATGGAGCATGTTGGACTTAGTTAATTAGCCATCTCTTTTGGCTTATTTTGTAAATCAAAATAAAACTTTCATAATTTTGAAGATATAGTCTGATATTGAGTGGTTTTTAGACCCTCTATCTTTGTAACTTTTAGATCCTTTTGAGATCTGATCCTATCTTAGAAGATAGGATTTTTAGCTTACATGAACTCTTTAAATACTCTGTATTTTGTAATGGAAATCATCTTGGCTAAGGGCAAGAGATGGACGAGTGATTCTTGAACTTAATGAAACAACATATATGCATTTTGGCTTTAGCCTTTTGTTAATGATGTTTTCATTTACATTTTTTTAATCCTAATACATTAAAAGGTCTGATAGCTTTAGACTTAATGATCTATGATGTGTAGGATGTTTATATTATAAATACCATCTACAACTTGCTTCTCAAAATATAAATGTTGTGATCTTATCTTCAATTAGAATGATATGATTTATCTTTGAGTTTTAATCGAATGATGAAATCCATAGGTTGCTTTCATATTTATCTTGCTGTAATCATGTGTAATTATGAGATCATAGGTTTATGTTTGTGTGTCATTTTCTATCATTAAAACCTAAGATGCTAATACATGTTCTGGATTTATTTAGAATAATCACAAGGTTCATTGCAGATTTCTCTCTTGGAGATGGCAGTTAGATGTCCTTCACTCATACAGGCGCTTGGATGTACCTCACTAACTAATAAGAAAGTTAGCTCATTTGTATTTCTCAATTCAGTCTTTTACATATTAATGAAATCAGAATGTATGGTTCAGCTTTCGAGTACCTTCATGTCTGCATTTCTTAGTTTATTTAATTCCATATTAGTTTAGATTTATAAAAGAAAAACATAAAATATTTTTATGTATTTTCTTTATCTGCTTCCTAGAAGCAATCATTTTTCACATTGATTTTCATAAGTTTCGATTAAAACTTGCAATTTGTAAAAGTTGTGCATATGTGAGATTTTTATATTTTCTGCTTGAATACACCTACAACAATTACATTAAAGCATATGTACATATATACACAATGTTTAGTAATTAGTTAGTTATTTCTTTCTTTTAGGTTTTTTAGATTGGATAATGTAGCCATTAAACCTGTCAGAACGAGTTACACTAAACGTCTTGGGTTACTTAGACAACCTCGGACCAGACTCATTCTTCCAGTTGGCGGACAATCAATTTCACCCGCCAATAGGTTGTGAGATTCCTGCGATTTTGCTAAGTAAACAGGGAGTTGGTGAGATTTTTTTACAACACTCTTATGTTCCTGGACTAGGTTCAGGATGAGATATTGAGTCTCACGTGAGGTTTTCAAGGGGAGGGAGTGCTCCTGCTAGTGAGAAAGTTGGTTTCCAAGAACAAATGATGCACCATAGTAGGGATTCTGGTACCAAGCTGGATAACACCCATTGGGAGAGACTATGCATGAAGGAAATGCTACATAAAAAGATGGCACGGGTTTGGAAACCCAAGAAAGTTAGACAATGGTTGGTCATAGGAATGGATGTGGGTTTGGAGGAAACCTATAATTTATCCCTTTGTGTGGTTGTTGGGAGGTTCTCCTATAAGACTAGGAGTAGTATCACCTTCTCATCTTGGATACAGCGGACCTGGTTACCCATCATTGGGTATGAAATTGAATACCTCACTTTTCCTTATGGATGGTTTGGTCTAGTCTTCAAACTTCTAGAAGACGTAGATATCATTTTAAATGGTTTTTGGGACTTTGAGGGTGGTAGCGTTATGATCAAGAGGTGGAGAACTTGGTTTTATCCTGCCACATAATATTTCAGCCTTCAACATGTATGGGTTCTGTTACCAGGATTTCCACTCAATTTATGGAATAAAAATGCCTTGATGGCTATTGGGAACCTTCTAGGCCGATTCCTTAAGTTTGACGAAAGGTGGCTATGTGCTCCGGATAAACGCATGGCACGTGTTCTTGTTGAGTTGGATATCCACACTGGCCTCATGGAATCGCTCAAGCTGGAATGGCGAGGTCAGGTGATGGTGCAACAACTTGACTACCTGGGTTTACCTTTTCGCTACAACACCTACAGAAGGACAGGACATCTACGACACGATTGCCCAACCTGGAACAAAAATGAAGTTGTGGAGGACTCTTTGGAATCTTAAGAAAATGATCAGTATATGAGTGAAGATGATATAGAAGAGGTGGGGGCTTTTACTTCAAGGCCTATAGAAGATACAACGAAACTCCTCTCGGGAACCTTTATCGGTAAGTTAAGATTTTACTTCCCTTCATTATATTTTTGTTGGATTACTGAGAGGGGGGGGTGAATTAGTAATAACATAATTATAATCCTTTTTCTTCAAATGTTATATCAATGTATAATTATTATCCAATAATGAGCAGTAATAAATAAAAAATCACACACATACATAGTACAATAGTGTTTTACATGGAAACCCAAATCAGGAGAAAACCATAGAATGTTTTTTCTTATATGTCTTGAAGAATTACATTCATTGGAAGCACCAACTTCCTTTGTTTTCCAGGTGCAACTAGAAGGAGGCTCCAACCCCCTAGTTTCTTAGGCTACAACCTGAGGGAAGCTCCAACTCCTCAAATATCTGGCTACAACCAGAAGGAGGCTACAACCCCCAATGTTCTTCAGATAATACCCGAAGGTGTCTACAACCACCTGTCCTTGCCCCGTCCTGCCACCCTGAAGTAGAAGTAGAATGATGGAACCATTGTCACACTATCACTGTGAGATATACCGCTGTAAACCTGTACCAATAAATATGAACCATGCATCAACCATGCATCAATCTGTACCTCAACCTGTAATCAATATGTTCCATAAACAAGTGCATCAACCATGCATCAACTTGTACCTCAACCCATAATCAACCTGTACCATAAACAAGTGCATCAACCATGCACCAACCTGTAATCAACCTGTACCATAAACAAGTGCATCCAGCCATGTACCAATTATGTACCAATCATGTGTCAACTACTCATCAACTATGACTCATCAATATGTACCAACATCATCAACTATACACCTCATGTATGTGTCAACTCATCAGCTACTTGTCTCAACCATGTACTCAACATGTACCTCAACCAAAAGTCCTCATCGATTTCATCATCCAAATATGATTTGTAGCTCTGTAATAGACCTATTGTATATGATCACATTCCTGCAAACCTTCCTTAACTTTAAAAACAAGAGACTAGCATTTTCTTCAAACTTTTCTTTAGTCTCACATGCCTAGTTTTGGATTAGTCAACAACCCTAACTTGAAGTAATCATAACTTTGAACCTA
>ML778532.1:778287-793332 GCA_009831015.1 Picea engelmannii
AAGGAGAGGAGATCTCATGGAGAAGGTTAGCTTGGAGCTTTTGGGATTGGCTATGTTGGATTTGGCTTGGAATTATGAGCTTGGTTAGAGTGATTTTGAGTTTTTCCTTTGTCAAGATAGATTGTGAATACTATCATATTTGTTCTCTCAGAATTCTTGGAGTGAAAGTGTGTGGGGAATGAAGGACAGTTGGAAGGGACCTTACAACATCAAGGGCATGGTTGTAATCTCTCTTTCATATTTAATATGATATAGTAATATGATTCTTTCCTATAAATCTTGTTGTGTTTTATTGTATGATTCCTTGATCACATACATAGGTTTATATTGAGTTTATGCTATTACTATCACTTTGGTTGGTTGCGTTCTTTTGCAAGATCATCATTGTATGAGCGTTGGAACGAAGCTAGGATGGTGATGGCGAGAGGAAGCAACATTTAAATGGTATGTCACCCATCCCTCCTTGGTTAGTAAATTCAATATCTAAAACTTAAGGAAAGCGTCATGTTTTGGTGTGTTTTGTTCTAGATCTAGGTGGATCTAGGGAGATCAGTTAGTGTCCGCACCTACCGATTAGTCCAATAACAACGATCTAGGATTCACTGACTTCTGGTTATGGTAGATGGAACAAGTACCTCTACAATTGGATAGCATAACATTACTTTGAATTATTCCTCCTCTTTCCCAAGGATTTCCTTTGTTATATATATTTTTGCAAGAGGCTTGGAAAATATTCTATATCTTCTAGATACCACTAGAGACTTGAATGATGTGAGTTCCTAGGCCTTTTCCATGAATATCCAACTCATCCCTCGCATATCACCTCATAACTCCCAATTGTAGAAGTTTTGCAGTTTCTCGCTTGTTGAGACACTAATGACCAGGCATGGACCTCACTTGTTGTCTACTAGTTGTCCCATGAGGATCTCCAAAAAGGGGCTAAATCTTCGGAAAAATATGTATTATGGCTTCTATCCTCTTATGGATTCCTCTCTATCCTATAGGGTGGAAATTAAGGCTATAACAGATTCCCCCTAATGTGTGAGGTTAGGAAAGGAATGGATCGACAAAATATATTACAATAAAATATTGCCTATGTAAGGCAACATGAGGAGAGAGCAAAGGAGTGTCAAAATTCAAAAGGGTCCTACAATCAAACACAAGGATGAGAGTAAAATAGACCATCCCCTAGGAAGAAATACTTAGACTCTTAATGAGCATGGCCGCCAAAAAATACACTACAGATCCATGATATGAAATGTTAGACCATGGCCATGAATTAATACACAGTGGATCCATGTGATAAATAGGACTATAGCCACAAGTGTAAGTTTTAAACTTGTGAAGTAAAGCAATGCATATATTCTTAAGAAAAACAAAATTTAATCAATGGCTCATACACAGAGTACACAGAGATTTTATACCGGAAACCCTCAACCGGGAAAACCTTTCTTATCTTCATTATATTGATTTTCACCATTCACCATAAAATATATACAATTTTTTAAGGTATTCTGTAGATACCAAAACCCTAATCCCTTAATCCATGATTAATTTACAAAACCACTAAAAATAGCAAAATCCACTAAAAATAGCAAAAACCGCCCAAAAACAAATTTCGGGGCACTGCCCCGAATGCTACGCGTAACTAGGGGGGGCATATCTACTGCCCCCTAGGACCCCCCTAGGAAAGCGCCCGATGCACATGACACATAGAGAACTACTAAAGGGATCGTTAGACGCAGTTTTCATATCTGACGCGCCCACACACACACATGCAAAGAATATAACACATACCCAACATTCTCCCACTTGTTGTTTTCTTTGCATCCATGAGTCCAGGGGATTATATAGTCAACAATATAGGGAAAAAAAGCCCATTGTTACTCTACACCAAGAGAACTTTTCTATGCTCACAGACTTTGTCAGTGAATCTGCAACATTCTTCAAAGTGTCAACCTTTTCCAACAACACCTTCTTTTCCTTAACCATGTCTCTCACAAAGTGATACTAAACATCAATATACTTTGTCTTCGAATGATAATTTGGGTTATTTTCCAGGAATATTGCATTCTAACTGCCATAATATAATCTCACTGCTTGTTGTACCAACCCAATACCTAAACACAATCTTTGTAACCATGCTTCTTCCTTGCTTGCATGAGTGGCTGCCATGTATTCAACTTCTGTAGTTGAGAGTGCCATTATAGCCTGTCATTTTCTCATCCAATTGATTTCTCCTCCAAATAGGTTAAACACATACCCACTTGTAGATATTCTGCGATCCAGATCTCCAGCCCAATATGCATCAACAAATCCATGTATGTCCAACACTCTATCCAATCCTGGTCTTCCTTGGTAGCACAATCCATAACTGGTAGTTCCACAAAGATACATGAAGACCCTCTTTACTGTTGTCCAATGCTCCTTCCCTAGTTTTGAAATATACCTGCTCAAAACTCCCACTGCATGTGCAATGTATGGTCTAGTACAGACCATTTCATACATCAAACTGCCAACTACACTGGCATACAAAACATGGGACATGTCCTCTTCTTCTTCCTGTGTCTTAGAACACTGATCTGCAGATAAATTTACACCTATAGGAATAGGAACCTTGACCGGTTTACTTCCATGCATATTAAACCTCTGCAATATCATCTCAACATATTTTCTCTGATTCAACCAGAGTTTCCTATTTGCGTGATCTCTTTTAATCTCCATTCTCAGAATGAAGTTAGTAGCACCGAGATCCTTCATGTCAAATTTGGAGGATAGCTGCCATTTCACCTCCTTGATAACATCCATGTTATTTCCTACCAACAACATGTCATCAAAATACAACACTACATAAATGAAGTGATTACCAACCTGCTTGGAATATACACAGTGATCATACCTGCTTCCTACAAATCCTAATCCAAGGATGTATGTGTCAAACTTTTGGTACCACATCCTAGGTGATTGCTTTAGACCATGTAGTGACTTCTTTAGCTTACAAACCAACTCTTTCTTTCCCTTCACTACAAAGCCTTCTGGCCTCTTCATGTAGATTTATTCTTCTAGATCCCCATGTAGAAATGTTGTCTTCACATCCATCTATTACACTTCAAGATCAAAAGCAATAGCAATAGATAAAAAAAAATCTAATAGAAGTTAGCTTAGCAACAAGAGAAAAAATCTCACCAAAGTCAATTCCCTCTACCTGAGAATAGCCTTTTGCTACTAACCAAGATTTGTATTTCTCCACTTTACCTTGTGCATTAAACTTCTTCTTAAACAACCATTTTCTACCAACATATTTTCTTCCAACTGGCAACTAAACTATATCCCATGCCTCATTCTTATCGAAGGCATCCATTTCTTCAACCATGGCCTTCTTCCAGAGTTTACTATCCTCTGAATTCACTACTTCCCTAACAGTTCTGGGATCATGATCAGTAATAGATAAAGAAAAATTGGAACAAAAATCAGGTGGACTATACCTTTCTAGTTGCCTTTTATTTCTCATTGATCTCCTCAATACTGGGGTATGAGGTTCTTCTTCTTCTTCTTCTGCTTCCTCTTCTTCAGATGATTCAGATTTTGCATCGTCCAACTCAAGCTCTATTTTCTGAGGTTCGTCTTGTGTTGGTAGTAATTCCTATTTGGACAGATCGACTGTAAACAATCTTATTGGTTTCTGGGTTCCAAATTTTATAACCTTTCACACCATCTTTATAACCTATAAAGATACAATTTTCATCCTTTTTATCCAGCTTACTCATATTTTCCTTTGGAACATGTACATAAGCATCACAACCAAACACTCTAAGATGTTGAAGAGAGGGTTTCTTTCCAGACCATACCTTGTGTGGAGTTTTATCATCCAACATTGATGAAGGTGATTGATTGATCAGGTAACATGTTGTACCCACTGCCTTTGCCTAGAATTCGTGTCCTAACCTAATACCGCTAAGCATGCTCCTTGCTTTTTTCATGAGTGTCTTGTTCATCCTTTATGCAACTCCATTCTATTGATGAGTTTATGGAGTAGTATTCTGCCTTTCTATACCACACTTCTTACAGAATTCTTTGAATTCATTTCTGCAAAATTCTCCACCATTATCTGTTCTCAATACCTTTATTTTATTCTCTGTCTGATTTTCTACGAGAGGCTTAAACCCTTTGTCAAATACCTCAGATTTCTTTCTAAGAAAATAAATCCATGTGTTCCTTGAAAAATCATCTATGAATGAAACATAATACATAGATTTACCTAGGGATGGAACAAGAACAGGTCCAAACACATCATTGTGTATCAACTCTAAGATCCCCTTTGCTCTTGTAATAGAAGATGGGAATCTTACTTGATTATGTTTACCATATATGCAATGTTCACAAAAATCAAAATCCAGAGTGAAATTAGACATACCTGCAACCATACCTTTACCATGTAGTGTTCGAAGGCCCTTTTCTCCAATATGCCCCAGTCTTTGATGCCACAACATGGTCTTCTTTTCTGGGACAGTATTGGTCTTGTCTCCTTCATTTCTTTGCTCAGGGACAACATAACTGTTACACCCATTAGTATAAGTGCTTCCCAACAACTTGTATAGAGTTCCACACTGAACTCCCCTCGTCAACACCATTGCTCCTCATACCATCTTGCACGTGTTCTTTCCAAATACAACATCCACTCCTACATCATCGATATTGCTTATAGATATCAGGTTCCTGGATAGTTTTGGAATGTGAAGAACACCAGGGAGAGTTATAATCCTTCCATCTTTTAGTAAAAACTTAACCCTTCCATGTCCCATGATTTTTGTTGTCGATTCATATCCTAGGAATACATCACCACCATCATAGTTTTCATATTTAGAGAACCACTCCCTGTGAGGAGTCATATGGTATGATGCACCTGAGTTGATCAACAATACATCATGGTCTGCATGTGTACTTGTAGACGCCAGGTAAACATCACCTCCTTCTTCGGTGAAGGTTTTTGCCTTTGTGGAAGAGGTACTATCAGATCCATTTGGTTTTTCAACCTTCTTAGACTTGCAATCTTTCATATAATGCCCTGTTTTACCACACTTCCAACATTTCCTCAAAGATTTTCCTGGAGACTTAGATCTACCTGTAGATTTAGATCTCCACTCCGAAGGCTTACGAGGGTTTCTGTCTTGGGTACTCCCTCTTACAAATAAAGAATATGTTCCTTTTTCGCCTAATCTCTTCAGATAACAAGGATGCAACTACATCCTCATACTTCAATGTAGATTGAGTGGTACTACCTATTGCTACAACCAGATTATCACAAGATTCTGGAAAAGAACATAACAAAGTAATACACTTATCTTCTTCTGAAATTGTAATATTAACAGAGCCAAGTTGACTTACTAGAGTATTAAGGGAATTTAGATGTTCTGTCACAGAATATCCATCTTCCATCCTAAGATGATACAATTTCTTTCGAAGAAACAACTTGTTTACCAGGGACTTTGATTGATACAAATTCCCCAACTTATCCCATAGTTCCTTGGCTATAGATTCTCCTAAGACATTCAACAACACTGAATCTGCCAGGTAGAGTCGAATAGTACTCCTTTCTCTTCTGTCCAACTTCTCCCAATCTTCCTTCGACATACCAGTAGGTGGTGTAGTAGTAATTTGTGTACTAGTAGGTTGTGTACCAGTAGCCTGTGTGCTAGTAGACGTTGTACCAGTAGGCTATGTACCAGGATCCACAACGATCCATTGTTCTTTGTATACAAGAAGGTCCTCCATATTGAGATTCCATAGCTCAACTTTTTTACCATTAAACTTATCTATATCGATTCTAGATGAGCTCGCCCTTCCTCTTTCTATACTGGAATCTCCACTGCAAAATATCAGACTAAACCCAGGTTTATCACAAACCCAAGATAAACTTGATCTATTAAGACTGAGCCAAACCCTCAACAACAAAGGCATCCCTCTGAAGCCAAAAATGAGCTCTGATACCACTTGTAAGTTTTAAACCTGTGAAGTAAAGCAATGCATATAGATTCTTAAGAAAAGCAAAATTTAATCAATGGCTCATACACAGAGTACACAGAGATTTTATACCAGAAACACTCAACCGGGAAAACCTTTCTTATCTTCATTATATTTAATTTCATCATTCACCATACAATATATAAAAAAAAATTAGGTATTCCGTAGATACCAAAACCTTAATCCCTTAATCTGGGATTAATTTACAAAACCGCTAAAAATAGCAAAAACCGCCCCAAAAATTTTTTGGGGGCGCTGCTTCGGGCTACCGACTGTTACCGAACGTTGTGCATAACTAGGAGGGTGCATACCTGCCCCCCCTAGGACCGCCCCTAGGAAAGCACCTGGTGCACATGACACAAAGAGCACTACTAGAGAGATCATCAGACGCAGTTGTCATATCTGACGCACCCACACACACACATGGAAATAATATAACACATACCCAACAACAAGATAATACAATGTCTATCTACATCATGAACTCAATCATAGGCACTGACAAATACAATGTGGATCTATGTCATGAACATAATCATAGTCACCAACAAATACAATGTGGATCTATGACACAACATATAGATATGAGGAAGATAACGAACATTGAGGAGAGTTCCCCCAAAGTCTTCAAAGTACTCATAGACAAGTGATATAATCCATCAAAACTTCAGACAAGATGTTGTAAAATAAGGATATGGACCCAACCCAAGGTATTCGTCCCAACCCCAATGGTATGAATCTACAATATGTGAATACATGAGATGATTTCGAGCATGGTTGAAACCATCTACTTACCAGTCATTGATGTATAATGTTAATAGATGCAAATATACCCACCGATGATTAATATGGACCCCAAGGTATCTAGTACAATATAGCGAGTGTGAATATATGAGTTAGTGTCGAAAACTTGTAGAATCAATCGATCAATGGTAAATGATGTAAAACCATTATGGATATTGAGGAGGATTTCCACTGAGGACTACAAGCTCCAAGGTACTAACTAGTTTCTAGATCCCTCTCCTAGATAAAGTGTTGAAATCGATAGGAATATATTTGTTGAAGAAATGCCTTGATGTATCTCCCATGAATCAACATTAAACATGCATTGATAGATGATGTGAAGAGATAGTATCACTGAGTACAACTGACACATGGATAGATGACTAAAAAATTCAACAAAACAGTAGATGATTGACTTGGGACTAAACATCCCTTGAACATATATCATGAAAAAATGGTGACTTGGAAGAAAGACACAAGAGCTCGATGAATATAGTGAAACAATGCATGAGGCATTGAAGCAATCTTCATGATGACTGGAAGAGTAACCAGCTGAAGGAGTATCTCTGACTCATATTACTAGGATGGATCCTAGGAAAAATAAAACCCAACTGTTTGATGGAGACTCAAATAGGTTCCATGTTCAAGGGTGACTCAACTGGTGCTGCCATTTTTGAGAATAAAACAATGGTGAAAAAACCCCACTCTTATTTTTTTTTGTATTTTTCGTCTCCATCATGGTTTAACAAGAAAAAAATTATGACACAAGTATGTTTGATGTGTCTTTTTCATTCAGTTTTAATGAGCCCAAAAAAGATTTAAAATGATACTCGTGATTTTTTTTCGTGTCCTTTTACGAGTCTGAAAAAAAGATAAAAGTATACTCAGTGGGAGAGAATGAGTGGCTTAATAATATGCTCATGTGTTCCAAGTGCATGGAACCGACCTAGGAAAGGAGGAATGCAAATGGTACTAAGATAATTATTGAATACTACCATGACTGATGGATTCTACCATGACATTTTGTGATAACCAAAGTTGCATAAAGATGATAGACAACACAATGTTCCATGATAAGATGAATCACATTGAGATATGATACCACTGCATTCATGATATGGTACAAAAGGGAAGCTCCAGTATGTTGGCACATATGAGTAGGTAGAAAATGTGTTGACTGAGCCTCTCTCACATGTGAAGTTTGAGTACTTTCGAGACAATATTGGTGTATCCCAAAAGGACTTCCCTCAAAAGGGGGAGTGACATTGATGATAATATGGCATCCTGACCACCAGAAGGGAAGCTTGTTAGGATTTATATCCTAGGGGATTGATCATCCCTCGACAAATCATGTAAGGTACAGATGGATGGTCTATCAGGGGGCCTATGTATTTATATACTTGTTGTGGTCAATAGTGTGTTATCTCGTTAGGATTTATATCCTAGGGGATTTTATTATCCCTATATAGGCCTCGTAAGGTATGGATGGACAGTCTGTCAGATTTCTCATTGTTATTGTTGTTGATGATGATGATGATGATGATGCTCCTGTCTCATTATGTTTCCATTGATGTTATTTTTCCATATTCGCTATTGATGTTGTTGTTACTCCATATCTGCACTTCATATGATGATGATGCTCAGTTTCTACTGATGTTGATGATGAAAAAAAATTCTAATGATTTATAGATATGACCGACAGTGTTCCAAATGTTGATGATGATGTCTCCTCCTCTTGATGTTGTATTGATTCTAGTCAGTTGTTATTGATGTTTCCAGTAGAATACACTTCTTGTTAAGGGGGAGTGTTTAAATATTGTAACTTCGAAGAATATTCTGCTTAACAAGGAGTGTTGAATAATATTGTTATATTATATTTGTTAATTAGTCTGTATTGTACCTTTCTAAAAGCCATCCCTTTTGTTCCTATACAATTAAATGTAAATTAATAGGTAAAAGGGACAGGTTGTCACAGACCTAATTTTAGGCTGGGTAGACCACTATTTATAAGGGATGTCAGTGCCTCATTTGTTTACTCACTCATAAGCTCAGCAACAAGAGGAAAAAGTGTGCAATCCTTGGAGGATAAGTTCTTGCAACTGGAGGTGACATCAAGGAGGGTTATTGGTATATGTCTTAGTATCGCCTGGTTAAGTAGTGCACTACTCTTTCCTAGTGAAGGAGTAGAGGAGGATATTCTACTTTTTCTTGGTCTATCTATATTGAGGATTTTTTTGCTGGGTTTTCTTCCCCGTGAGGTTTTCTAGGATAGTTTGTGTGTCTCTATTGTTTTTTTGATTGCCTCTCTTTTAGTGATCTTATTTATGTAGCTAATGTGCTAAATGATTATAATAATAAATAAGAACTGTAATTTATAGTTGTATAAGTAAAACATCAACATGATAGACCTCATGAATCCTTCTTTATAATCCTATCAAGAAGTAGGATCTTCCATTCGACCTTTCTTGAAAATATTGTTACTCTGTTATTCATTGTGATCCCACTGGAGACTCCATTTTGTTTTACTAGAAGGATCAAGTGATGATATAGTAGCTACATGGTTTTATCCACTATATTTTTCAAATATACATGGATTTCCTAATCCTTTACCTACCATAGAGGTCTAGGGATAATGGCATTGTAGATTCAGAGAAAATGATGATGATAATTCGTCCTAGCATTTGATAGAGTTCCACTTATGTATGCATCAACTAACTATCTTTCATGAATATGTCCTCATGAAATTATTCATGTTCTCCTTAGTTGGAGACGCTCGACAATGGTATAGATATTTACCTGCTTCTTATATAGATTCACTGAAATATTTTCATATACTATTTCATTATCATTATAAAAGAAGGTATCCCTCTAATATTCCTCTTGGAAGTTTCTGCAATGAAATTTTAAAATCATTTTCATAAGATATAGAAGATTTTTCCTATAATAGGGAAGAGGAAGGGGAAAATAGAGATGATGAATCTAAAAAATATTTTGAAAAGGAGGCTTACTATAACATTGAAAATGAAGGAGATGGCATGGCAGATTCAAATTAAGAGGCATCACTAGAGGGTTATTGCAAAGAAGTCTTAGAGAATCTGTAGGAGGATACAAAAATTATTTCTTCCTTTCAAGATATTAGTCTAAATTCCTTTCAGATGGAGATTTATTCTTTTGAGGATGGTCATGAGTTGCAAATACCCACTGCCATTTCAATAAATATGGTATGTGTTGATGAATTTTTACATTTTCAAGAAGATTCAGAGAAGATTCATGATTTTCCATATTGTGAGTTTCCTTTTGAACACTGTTGTGAATATGGTGGGTTCAATGTGTCCACGTGGAATTATCTTATTTTCTATGACAATGCCTTGATGGCATGCTGACGTGAACCCTGTCCAGGAGGCTTTAATCACTCGAGAGTAGATGTGGACCATTGATCTTCTCAGGATTACGACTGATGGAACCTATCAAATTTGGGCCATTCATTAGAGGTGTGCCCATCAAATAAGTTGGGAGCTAGGTCTCTAGTGGAACTCTAACGAGGGAACTTTGATGACTACTGGTTTAAAATATTAGGTCTGTGAAATGCTCTAAGTCATCTATCTCTTGGAATCTAGAAAACTCCTGAAATGTTGTACTTTTAGGACGTGGTCTCATGATAATCCCCTAAACTATTGGAACTTAAGATATTTTTGGGCACGATAAGCCCCCACTTTGACCCCGATAAGCACCTTACGTCTTAAATATTACTTTGGGCATGAAAGCGTGTGATTTTTTATTTTGTTTTCTTCAAGTTTCCTTAGGAAAATTTGACTCTTGGCTACACAGAGGCTCTTGAAGCTCAACATTTTTATGCTAACTCATATGACGACGACCTTATAAATTAACTCATCCTTCATTTACTTGTAATAGGAAATACAATAATAACATTGGCTCCAACAAGGACAAAATACCCTTATGGTCTGTTGAGAACTATAGACCAAGTTCCTATCTTCTGTTTGGTTATGGAGTCTACCCGAAAACGACCAAGTGCCTTAGATGATGCTTTACCTCCAACACTTATAGATCAATGAACCTCATTTGATCTCTTGTTCCTCTGATCAATGGTTGAGATTAGTATTCACAATCATATTATCAGAGTTATGTTTGAGATTGATCCTTCAACACTCCAAATGGAGCACCTTCGATGGATGAACCATATCTCATCGCATTATCCACCATGTACCGAGAGATCAAAAACCCATATTTGATCGTTGATCTCATAGCCTCCCGGCCAGGTGTCACTTGAGTCTGATAGCAAAGTAATTTTAGGGACAATCATATACTGCCACATGGACATGTGGAACCCACCAAAAGTGCCCCAAATCATATCAGATCTAGGTGACATGTGTCTCACTCTCCTGCCATGTCAGCTTCCTTGTTGGCTAGTAGAAAGTTTCCATGTGTCTAGGCTGGCATCAACATGTTGATCTTCGCCTTAGATGAATTTTTTGTTTTGACCACAATGAGATTAGTGACCCATAGTGATTCTCAGACCTTCAATAGACGGTCCACATTTATCGTTCCAAATCCCTTCGGAGTCCATTCTTCAAAGTACGATTTGAATCCACGTGTTGATAATTCTAATGGTGTACCTCCGATGAATGACCCAGATTCAAGAAATATCCCCCCCCCCCTGATTGACGATATAGATATGATATCTAATCCCAATTTTTATCGGTTAGGTGTCATGTTAGCCTGCCAATAGAGAATTTTCAGGGATAACCAAGGGCTTCCGCGTGGATACATGAAATTCTCCAAAGATATGGAGAAACACATTAAAGTTGGGTGATATGTGTCATATCCATTTTCCACATCAGAGTCCATGCAAACAAATGAAAATATCCCATTTGTGTGTGGGACCCAACTGATAACATCACTGGAATCATCAATACTTAAGCAACTCGAGGATTGGTCAAGGAAAATCAATGACTCACATTTTATATCGATCACATATTAGTGGTCCAGATCTAGGCTACTGATTTTTATTCCTTTGTAGGCCTTTATTTATCTGATGGGATATCTATGCTCGACGACTAATATTTCTCACCAATTTTTGATCCAATAGTGGCTTAGTCGAGTGATATCTGCAGTATATTTTTAAATTTTTGCAGAATAAATGATTACATTGATATCTTCAAGAGTCAGGTGCGATGTGTATTTTGGCTGGAATTTTTCTAGCAGCCTCGCGATCTCTCTCTATAATAGAATTTATCCTAGGTAAAGGTAAACCAAATTTTACGAGGAGGAAAATCGCTCAGGAATAAAGAAGTTGGAAAACAATTTCAAGAAGTGGGAAGCAGTTTAAAGAAGCTGTTTTAGGGAATGAGTGAGAAGGATAAAAAACAAAGCACGAATCCATTATCAAGGTCGAAACTTTGGGTAGTTAAATATTTTCTTGCAAACAAAGTTTTTCGACCGCAAAGAAACATTGAGCATAGTTGGTTGATAAATGCAACAGGTAACAGAGATTCATCCCCTGTGTTTAATTTTCATTATTT
Organism: Picea engelmannii; assembly: GCA_009831015.1. NCBI lineage: Eukaryota > Viridiplantae > Streptophyta > Pinopsida > Pinales > Pinaceae > Picea > Picea engelmannii. Next base: position 790,632 of record ML778532.1, read on the forward strand.
AATTCCTTCCTTATAGAATTTTTGTGCTCGTAAACCATCTCCTTCTGCTCTTAATTCTCTTGGATCAGATATAATTTATTAAAGCTTAAGAAACAAGCCATTCACCATGTTCAGTGTTATTTTTTGATGTTTGGTAATGACACATAATTGATTTCCTCTTAATGTATGACAAATTCTTGTCTTTTTCTTTGTGCATTTAAATGATATGCAGAGGGTACACCCACGTGTTTAAATGTGTAAAGATGTTAACTATTTGAAGTAATTTTTTATTTATATGTATGCATATGTGAATTCTAATGAATTCTTAATTGATTAACACATTGTTCTTTTCCATAGGCTACATGATTCATTCTTAGCAGTGCCCTGTATGTTTATTTTGTTTTTCCCCTGTTCCACCATTTCATCCTCCTTTCAAGATTGATTGTCTTAAACAATTGTGGAAAAATGCCTCTGATAGTTGAGAGAATTTTTCAGTTGAGATGAGAATTGTTTGAGGTCTGATAATTTCAAAATAAAGAGAGAGAGAGAGGGAAAAATTCCCAAATATTGCACAATTTCATTACTGCAAATATGGCCTTAAGATTCATCTTGAGTCACTACAACAGAACAGGAAATTAGTGCCTAAGATAGCACTGGAATTTAGTTTATTTCATTTCACGAATTGGACACCTTTTCTAGCAAAAAACTGGGTGCAATATGGACTTTTAGCGCAGGGAAAATGGTTCCATTAATAGCGCCAGGAATAGTGTCAGGTTTAGCATCAAGAATAGTGTTGAAAATGATGCCAGGATTAGAGCCAGGAATAGCATCAACAATAGCGCCAGGGGTTGATTCCAATTTTTATTTTGATATGACTCCCAATTTTTCTTCGTGTTTGGCTTCTTGTTCGGCTTCTAGTTTTACGTCCATATTTACTTTTGATATGGCTTCCATTTTTTATTCCATTTTGGCTTCTAGTTTGGCTTCCATTTTTATGTCTAGTTTTGCTTCTAGTTTTTCTTCTCGGTTTGCTTCCAGTTTTTCTTCTAGTTTGGCTTCCAATTTTTCTTCCTGTTTTGCTTCTGGTGTGGCTTCCAATTTTTCTTCCAATTGGGCTTCCATTTTTGCTTCCTTTTTTTCTTCCAAAAATGTTTTTTTTTTTCTTATATTTATTAATTTAATATGTTTTATTTCTATTCAATTAGTTAAATATATCATGTCTCTTAAATAACTTATACGATTATACAGTAAGTCATATAAATTCATTTGGCATATTTTATAGGATAACATTTATAAATAATTTTTAGGGAAACAAACATCCATAGAAATTAACAACATCATTAAACTTATTAAATCTCCATCAAAATAGAATCTACAACATCCAATATATATATAAAATAACAAAATATTTTTTATAACATGATCATCATCTATAATTAAAATAAGTGAGTCAAATATATATAATGTAAGTGAATTTGAAAACATCCATCATGAGAAGTAAATCGAAACCTTCATACGTAATAAATATGCATCCAAAAATCATCAGCCACTTTAAATTTATAAAATTTGACTAGTCAATATTGATAACATCATTATCATATATAACTAAAACAAGTGAAAGTCAATTATGACAGTAGATCAATAACATGTGAAAATGATACATGTCTAACAATCGACATAAGTCAAAATAATACATTATGTACAAATGATATAAATAAAAATGATAAATTACGTAAGACAAAATTATACAAGTCAATATGATATGTCATGTTCAAATGATATAAGTCAAAATGATACATGTCAAAATAATACAACTTAAAAATATGGTACTAGAGGCCATGAAAATGATACATATGATAGTAACCATGAAAAGAGGGAGTATAACAATATATAAGAAATGACCCATGATGTAGTCTATATGATCATGAATGTCATTGGTTGCTACCAGCAACTACCTCATCATCATCATCATCATCACCATCGTTATCATGATCATCATGATCATCATCATTGTCATATGCATTGACATCAGCCTCACTGTCATTTGTATATGTGTCACATGAGAATCATCTACAATCTCAACATCGAACTGAATGTCATCTAGATCTATTTGATGAGGATGATTTGTATCTTCTGGAAGATCCTTGTTTTGCAAAATAATTCATTTATAATGAAAATTTATTATTTATTTCATGCAAAAATTAATTTCTATGTGATATATCTAATATTACAACATATGAAATGCAACGATAATCATATTACATCATATCAAAGTGCACATATGATAAAAAAAATTCAAATATGTTATAGCTAAGATGTCATTCCAACGATGTAAAACATTCAAAAATTCTAATAAACATTAGTAAATATCATAAAATATCTTGTTATACAATTTAACTATCAATTGTTATTTCTATTACATAAGCTTAAGTACAAACCCTCTTCATTTTGTGCTATATATGATTATGTTTTCCTTCAAGATATTTTGAGAGTTAACAAGTATACATGTCCTCTTCTCTTATATTTCATAAATGGATAGGTCTTCATTAGGTCTAGGAACACTTCAACACAGAAGTATGCCCTAACCATTACTTTTCCCATGAGTTTTGTCCACTTTTGAAGACTGTCATTGTTTATACCCATGCAACAAGTGGCATGCCTCTAGGTATAGTGGCTAAAAGGGCATCATGACTATGGTTACCATTGTCTAACCAACGTCACC
>ML778532.1:801565-823505 GCA_009831015.1 Picea engelmannii
ATTACACTAATTTAACCCAGATTAATTTTACTTTAATTTTATACTAACTTAATCTTATTTATATATAAATTATTTATACTAAATTATTTAATTTACTTTAAATTATTTTTAACACTTTATATTATATATATATAATAATTGAATGTATACCCAAGGGTTCGGGCATGCATAGGTTCCACGTGCTCGTCTGGCTTTCATAAGCTCCCTCGTATCTAACCCCCAATTTCTACACCTAACAACCTTTCAACTCTCTATGCGTTCTTCCTATGTCCCACTTTCTCATCCTTTGGGACTTTCCTCGCATCAGTCTTTGTCCACCACAGATATGCCTCTGCTCTACTCAGAGGTTTTCAGAATCCCCCTTGCCATGGCTCACCTCCACAACGTTGTTCTAAGCACTTTACCATTTCGTTTTGCAGAAACAGAGTATATTGATACGACCCCTGATAAGATCCAGGACCTGGAGTCCAGTCTCCTTGAATTGTTGGGAACCAATCCCTTGTTTGTACATTTCGCGGAGCTCGCCCTCAGCTATAGTAAGAGGTACGATTCAGTCCGCATGTTGTGCACAATTTTAGTACCTTCATGAAGAACGCTGGGTTGGTTGAGTCAAGAATTTGCATAAACCTTCCTTATGCTATGATAATAAATGATAATTTCCTATTTTTACAGTGCGAAACAAAATGATTTTCTTGTAATCCCAGTTCTGTATGGATTTTGGTGTTTTTGATTTCGGTTTATTTCTTTTTGTATTTGTAAATCCATTCATCTGTGTACCTGCATGTAGTTAGATATGTATATATGTATTCATATACATCGCCTTCCATACTGACCATGGCCTTTTGCACCTAACTGTTAAATTCCCCACTTAAATTTCGGATTTCGGGGTTTCCTTATGCCCGATGCCAAGAGTTTCCTGTCCTTACGGACTCCCGCTCTATGATATGCCGATGCGCTCCCTTCTAGCTTTAGCCCTCCCCTAGGCTATGCTTTTTTCCATGTGACCCTGTCCTATGTGACCGTAGTCCTATTCCTTGTCGGGATTCGGGGTTTCGTGACTTTCGCTGTCACGAACCTCTGTCCTCACAGACTCCCGATTACCGATTTTCCGATATGGCACTTTATGTGCTAGCCCTCCAGGCTAGACATCCCCCTCGTATGACCGTCATTCTATGTGACCCCAGCCCTATCGTACTTCGGAGTTTTAGGGTTCCATATGTCGAACCTCACAAGTCCTTAGGACTCGTGATTCTTCGATCCCCGATATGCTCCTAGCGCATTATCCCTCCAAGCTATGCCCATGGTCCACATGGCCTCGCCTTGTGACCCCAGCCTTATCCCTTATCGAGATTTTGGGTATCGCAATATCGCATTGCATGAATCCCGTGTTTACGGAATTCCCGATATCCTGATATCCGATGCGCCTCTTCCTCACACGTTCGCCCCTTTTGGGCCTTGTCGAGGTCCATGTAACCGGTTCCTATGTGACCGTTGTCTTATGGCTCCCCATCGGGGTTTCGTGGATCGCGAATTCAAAGTTCCTAAACATCATGTCCCCAAAATTCCCGACTCTTCTCGGATGACGGACACCTGTCCTCCACTCTGACTCTGGTGGTCCCACTATGCTTACATCACTATCGGGATATCACGGATCGCGATTCCTAGTGACAAGGTTTCTTTGTCTTCGAAAATCCCGATTTCCCGATCTCCGACACTGTGGGATCTCCTGACATGTGTCCCCGTTGTTTGGATGGCTCCGATTCTATAGGGAAATCGTGGATTGCGATTTCAACATGCACGAGTTCCACACTCCTGAAATCTCCGATGGGTAAAATCCCGATTCCTCGCCAGAATGCGGACGCGTGTCCTGCCGAGATCAACGGCTAGGATCCGTTCTCGGGATTTCGAGAACCACAAGGTCTCGATTCTCCAGCTTAACAAAATCCCGATTCTCCGATGACTGACCTCCTGTCAGGCTCTCCTGGGTGGTGCTCAATTGCTGCCACGCGTCCCTCCAACGAACGACCCTGATTACGTCGGGATTTCGAGACTTCCCATGACCCATTTCTCTTGTCCTCGGGAACTCCGATTTTCGGACTCTGCCCAGGTTGCTGACACGCGTCCTAAATGATGGATGGTTCAGATCAACTCTCGGGGTTCACTACTTTACAAAGCTAGGAACCTTCACTCGTCTATACCCCGATGACCAAAATCCCGATCTCGTGGTCACGGGACACGTGTCCCCCTTGAGATCCTACGGCTGACGGATAACTGGTTTACGATCCGACGGTTCATGGCCCTTGGAGCTTGGACTCCCAGTGTGACTGTAACCTTTTCACTTCTTCGATAGATCCAACGGCTGACGGAATCCGCCCAAGACTGACGGCTCAGATCCGTTCTTCTGCATAATAGACAACTCTATTTTTGGGATAATGATAGTTGCGTGAGTAATAAGTGGTGTCAACATTGCTCTCTTTGACACGGTTAAAATGGTATGGGTCTATTGTTCTTAAGATTTTGCATTAATTAAAATTTGTCGAGGCTAACACAAGCAAGTAGTTTACACACTTCCTGCGCGATACAAGTCTTCTGAATCTCCCGTTTTTCCTGTTGCGCATTGGCAGCTCCTCATTCAGGTAAGTTCGAGATGAAGTAGGCCTTTTCAAGGTCCTGCAAATGTCCTTTTTCATTTTTTTTATAGTATAATTCGTGCAGTTATTAAATTTTTCCAATTTCAAGCCTTCAACAGAAGCTTCCCTCGATATTTTCATCGATTTTCAGGTGTCAATACTACTCGAAAATTCATTGACCAACATTGCTCAATTAAAATTAAATTATCAACTCTTTTTTTTTGTTCTCAATAGCTTTATTAAGCTTCTTTAAGGGTAGTCATTTTGTGGGAAGTGATTCTTCAAACTATCTGGTTTGCTGCCACTTATTTTAAAGGGCGTTCCTTCGAGTCTTCAGACTAAAACTGTAGTGACCATACATGATCCAGTCACAGGGTATTACATAAAGCTGTTACTTGTGATATACATGAGACCATTTGCTTGGATAGCATAGGGGTTCTATCCTGAGTATATTCTCTGATACTGTATCAGTATTATTTGGTCAAGCTGAACGTGTTTTGTTTGTAGTTTTAGCGTAGTTGGAGTTAACACTCGGGGTTTTGGCCCTTAGGCCCAGATTTCGAACTAAGATGCTCTGATACCATATGTAACGACCAGATAATTCTAAACATCATTTATTTTCATAAGAAATTTATTTCACAACTGAGACAATAACTTCATAGCATAATATTGATTTTCATAACAGTAACTTCATCAACTTAGGTTTATCAATGAATAATTAATTCATGGCAGAATGAAACAATACATAACTTAACAAGTTACCTGGTTCTGATGCTAATTTCCGTTGCCTCGCTGCCTTGCTGTTGCTTTTCTGCTACCAGATACACAGTCCAATCCTGTCACAAACAAAGAATGACTGCCCAAAACTAATGTCCACCCTGCCAACTAGGAAAACTACCTAGCTCTAGGATATCTATGGATATCCTGGCCCTCGTGCCCAAAACCTCCAGCAACTCGGTGCCTCCCCTGATCAAAAGCCATAGTCAGAAACTCTATGCTCACAGCAAGTCCAAAATTCCTTAGAAAAATCTCTCCTCCGACGAATCCATCCTCCGTCGAATGCCCCTCCACAAATCCTCCCTTCCTGCCTTATTCCTCCTTCACCAACTCACACCTTTACTCCTCAACCACCCCCGTGCAGGTCCCATACCCTTCCTTTAATGTTTTATCTTCTCGGGATTCATAGCTCTCCCCTCCTGCATACACAACCATTTTTTTACATTTTCATTGATCTTTTAAATTTACTTCTCAGGTCATTAAATGTGATCTGTAGTTAGAGTATTACTTAATTAATCACGATTATTTTCTTTAATTAATTTTACTTTATAGTCTTTAAATATTTATTTAATTAGGGTTGTTACAATTTGTCATTCCTTACCTTTCCTTGACATGCCATGCCTTTCCTTGTCTTTACATGCCCTGCCTTTCCTTGACATTCCTTCCCTTTCCTTGGCATTCCATGCCTTGACTTGGCATGTCGTACCTTGCCTTGACATACCATTCCTTTCCTTTCCAATATTTTCCTTGACATGCCATGCCTTGCCTTGCCTTGACATGCCATGTCTTGCCTTGCCTTTCCATGCCTTGTCTTGTATTTCCATGCCATGCCATGCCTTGTCTTTCCTTTCCATGCTTCTACTCAATTGAAGTCCAAGGAGATGAAATTTGAAGACACCAAACAAAAAACATGGTAACATAATACTCCCATAAGTGGAAACATAAATCATCCAACACCCCCCTTATCCTTGGGCATGGTCTAAATATCCCATGGCATCAAAGGAAACCTTTAATATCCACCATACTTGCACCATAGATATGATGTTAAAATATTATCAAGTAACTAAGGCTGAGCCATACTAGGAAAGTAATAGGACACATAATAAACATGAGAAACTTGAATAATATGACCAAAAATAGTCAAGTTTCCTACAAATAAAAGGTCTTTATGATGCTAGATGAGATGGTATCAAAGGCTAATAGATAATATTTTGAGGAAAAGTGTTGTCAAGTGATAATGAAGTTTATTTTGTCAACTTATTTCTTATAGTCCTATATAACCACAATATTGTTGTAATTATCACCAATCATCTTGAATTACATTATAAACCTTCATTAATGCATGTTCTAGGATCTTATTGAATGCTTGTACTGTCTGATTTTCTTGAGGGTGATACAGTGTACTCTTCTAATGATGAATATGAAATTCCTTTGTCAATTTCACAATCGTCCTATTGAGATAGTAAGTTCCCTCATCACTCATACGTATTATTGGGAATCCAAACATCATCACCACATTTTCAAAAAAAAATACCACAGTTGTCTCAGTGATGCAGTCCCTGAATGGTTTTGCCTCGACCCATCTGGCTAAGTGTTGGAAAGTTGGTTTTCATTGATGTTGTTGGATAGCTGGTTGTCATTGATGTTGTTGGATAGTTGGTTTTTATTGAGTACAACAAGTAGTGGTTGTAATTGATTTCAACAGGTGTGATGGGTTTATTTGGAGATGTCTCCAAAGTGGTCCCCTTATGGTGTAGCTCTAAGCATGGCCCTCATGTGAAGACGCTTTGAAGAAGTCTACAAGAATCCCCAGACGTGTGTTCATGAAGGACAAATTTGTTTGAGGAATAAGGACATGAATGATAGTGTAAATGTGTCTAACACACTCATATATGGATAGTCCTCATCAACCATTTCCAATGGTAGGTGGTACGCCATATATTTCCTCATAGTTGAGGAGTTATGTAGTAATGAAGTTGGAAGCCCTGAAGAATGGTTAATAATCCTGAAACAATTGTAACAAGAAGTGACAATTCAACCCCGAATTAATTAAAATAAGAAAACTTGTTGCAAATAAGAAGTTACAAGTTGGCCCCATTGCAATAAATATTAATAGAAATATTAAGGATGTTTTTGGTAAAGTTGGCCTCAATGGAATAATCATTAAAAATTAAATTGAATTTTAATTGGGTCAAGTCAACCCTAAAAAGAGGGTGTCATATCTAGTATAAATAAGGCACATAGGACATCATTTGTTATATTAACTCAAGTGGTTTTTATCTAAGGGAACCAAGGAGATATGAGGTGAAATTCAGAGGGAATATGAAGTGAATAAGGGAGAAAATCCAAGGGAGGATGAAGTCTTGTGATGATGTGTTCTAAGGTATGTTATTTAAATGTCATCTTACCATTTTCACTATAAATGTTTTAATGGAATGATTCAGGTAGTGAAAATTGGAGGCTATTGAGAATACATATAAAGGTAATTATGGTAAATATTTTTGCTTCTGGGTCGTTTTACTTTGGGATATACACTTTGTGGAAGATAGGGATTTTGACTAGTCCTGAAACTGGTCTCAAATAGGTGTTCTGGGTAAAACAATAATAAATTCTTTATGGAGGATCCAAATTCTGTGAGATGCATTTAAGTGGAACGATAATATTCCTTAGTATATTTTGTGTGAGTTTCAGAATTGGATATAAAATATTGAGCGCGTAGCATGATGCACAAGTTATCTCTCTAGAATAGGATAGAATTCAACAAGGTTTGCCACTTTTTCTATAACTTCTGTTTTGAGAAGTTTCAAACCCTAAAAGTTTGAGAATATGGAAAAAATATCTCAGAGTATTTTTGGTTAAAATTTAAAACCTTAATTCATTATAGGTACGGATTTATGCTTGTTGAAATTTAGGGTTTGTGACTAATCCAAAACCAGTCTTGCGATACTGAGGTAAAGTTTGATGAAGATGCTATTATATTGTTGTTCAAGTTGAGGAAGAGCTACAGGTCTATAATTTTGTGCATTGGGTCTACTACATGATCAGAGGTATGATTTACATGTTTTATTGAGGGTTATGTTTATGGTACATGCTTGAGACATGTCTTGATGATTATGGTACATGATATGCTACACCTTTGTGATGATATGATACCTTTTTAGAAGTATATCTTGGTTATATTGGTATCTGGTTTGGTATATGTCATGGTGATGTTATCACATGCTTGAGGCACATCTTATGGTACATTCTTAGCAATGATATTATATGTTGAGTTACACCTTTATGATGTTATGGTATATTGATAGAAGCATACCATTTCTATATTGGTATCTTGGCTATCTTGGTTACGCTTGAGCCATTTCATTGATGATATATTATGCTACATGGTGTATGTCATGATTGAGGCATGTCATGAGTCACATGGTATATGGTTGATGCATGAGATGGTACAAGTTTGATACATGGTTTATGTACATGATATGGCAAATGGTTGATGTACTTGGTATGGTACATGGTTGATGTACTTGGTATGGTGCATGGTTGATGCATGAGATGGTACATGGTTGATTTACATGCTATGGTATAGGTTTGGTACATGGTTGATGCATGATATGGTACATGTTTGATGTACATGGTCGATGTACATGGTATGGTACATGTTTTGGTACTTGATTGATGTACATGGTTGATGGTTGATGTACATATTTGATGTACATGGTTTGGTGATGGTTTTGGTTTCCATGGGAGTGGATCTACTTATAGTTGGTTGATGATGGTATATCGGTTACGGTGACAGTGACAGTTTGGAGGATCATAAGTGGTAGGTTGATTAGACAACAATAGCCACAAGTTGATGTGACAATGAGAATGACAGGTTGATGAGACATAAACATTCACAAGTTTATGCGACACTAATAGTCATTGGTTTATGTGTCAGTGAAAATGACAGGTTGGTTGATGTATCGATGACAATGGAATTTATAGGTTGATCAGTGGTATTGATAGTTTGATTCTACACTTATATCTTATGGAAACAATATGGGGAAAGAAAACCAGGTTGTATCCTCCTTCTGGTTGGTGTCATAGAAATTAAGGAGTTGGAGCTTCCTTCAAGTTGGTGCATGTAAATCAAGGGGTTGTTTCCTCCTTCATGTTGGTGTTGGAAAACTTAGGGAGTTGGTGCTTCCTTCAGGTTGGTTCCTCCTTCTAGTTGGTGTTGGAGAATTTGGAAGTTGGTGCTTCCTATGAATGTATTCTTGATATATATATGAAAGGATTAAGTGGTTTTCTCCCATTTGGGTTTCCATTTAAATTATGGTGTACTATGTATCTGATGTGATATTGTTGAATTGTACCTCTTATGGTTATATGCTCATGATATATCAAATCCAATCATAAATGATATACTACTGATAAAGTTGAAGATTACATATTGTGATAGAAAGTGGTAAAAATTTATCATACTGATTCACCACCCCCCTCTCAGTATTCCAAAAATTAGTATCATAGAAGGTCCTTCAAGAAATCAGTTTAACCATTGGAAGGAACATCATGGATGTCATGGATAATGGATACATATTTAATGGAGTACCATTGTTTTATGGTCAGATTGGTCTAAAGTATGATACATGGAATAGAAAAATTATAACATTTTTACAAGCATAAGGGTTTGATGCTTGACAATCAGTTGTGTCAGGATACACTGTTACAAAGAAACCAAAGACTGGAGCCAAGAAGAAATTGAAAAGAAAGAACAAAATGGAAATGGATTTCATCTTGGAAGGATTATGTGATTTAGTTAAAGACAAAGCAGGACAATTATCATCATCCAAAGAACTTTGGGATAAGCTACATAATTTATACTTTAAGGAATCCCATTCTATCACAGAGTAAGAGAATACCAATAAGAATAAATAAGATGTTGAAGTAGAACGAGAAGAAAGATGTTGTTCATGTCAGGTAGATTTAGAAGAAGAAGGTTGTGAAGAAGGAATAGTAACTTTTGAAGAAAAATTAATCAGCACTTTAGACAATCTGATGTATGAAAGAATGAAGAACAAGTCACTCAAGGAAAAATTGATCAAGATAAAGAAGGGGTCTCAAAATCCCAACTTTGACGAAGTCCAAGAGATTATTACAAAACTAAAAGTCCAAATAGAAGAATTTAGAAGGATTGAAGAAACATGCAAAAGTTAGTCAGAAGAAAAGCAGTTTTTGGAATCCAAAATAGTAGCGCAAAGAAAAGAAGTAGAGAAGAGAGAATCTATTTTTACTAGCCATCTCAAGGAAATATCTGAGGAATTAAATAATAATGAAGCAGAATTCAGTCAACAAGTAAGAATACTTGAAGAATAAATTGTCTCTTTGAAGACACAACTTGAAGAAACGAAGAGAAAGGAAGAAATTATGAAGATAAAGATGAAGAAGAAAGAAGAATGGTGTGAGAAGCTTGAAGAAGAAATTGTCACACTAAGAGTTAAAATTGTCAAGCTCATTAAGAACATTGAAGAAAGATGAAGCTCCATATCATCAGTAAAGAATTTTGAAGAGAAAAGTTACAGGTTAATAGAAAGGAAGAATTAAGAGAAGGCTAAGATTTATGAATAAGTGATCAAAGACTCTAAGAATGAAATCCCTCAAAGGAGAACATTCCAGAAATGAAAAAGACTCAAGAAGATGATTAAAAAAAAAGACACATATCAAAGAATACCCTCCACTTTCAAGTATCAAATAATTTTCAATGTTTGTGAAGGAAACAACTGAAGAGAATATCATGATCAACAAAGGCATGAGTTCAAAAGGACCACAACACAAAAAATATCATTCACTTCTAGGTTTGAAAGTTTCTTTTATGTTCATTGTTTTATGTGTTCTAATTTTGGACATAAAGATGCAGATTGTAGATCTTATGGAAAAAATGGTCAAGCAAGAAATGCATATGTGACTCCATACAATATTGAATATTACAAATGCCATAACTATGGACACATAAATAATTATTGTAGAATCATGATGGATACTTATATGAAAAAGAACATTGATAGAAGATATAAAAATATTTGGAAAAGAAAACAAGAATAGGTAAAGGAAGAACAAATGAAGGAAGAACAATCAGAAATCATTCATTCAGGATTTGTAGTAGTAAGAGATGAGAAAAATATACATACAAAAAGGAAGATGTCAGATACAAGAAGGTTTGGAGAAAAATGAAAAATAATAAGAACAAGTGAATGAATACTCGGTTCTAGAGATCATACTCGTAGTATTTTCATTAGCGCAAGATCATGATGAACCTACAGGAAAAGAGGAAGGTGTTAGAATCTAGGAAGAGGATAAAGAGGAAGATGTCAAAGGAAGAAAATGGAAAGAACATCATAATTCAGAAAGAGGATGAAAAGGAAAACACAGAATCCACATATGAAGAGGAATATTACTCTGCATCAAAGCGAATATTTTTCCGAGCCATCTAACTTGGAGACTCCCAATGAATATGAATGTTGAAAAGGGGGAGTCTAAGCAACAACTATACATATCAAAGAACTATCTTTCAATTATTTTTAAGGGTTTGCATATTTTGGGAAGATAGTTTCAGAGTGGTTTGATTATAGAAGTACAAAATGTCTTGTGAACACATTCCCATGCAGGTATAAACTGATAGTTATAAATAATACCATTGGTAGAGGTTCATAATTGTATAGAGGATTCCATGTATGTATTTAGACAGGGATATATTTAGTAGAGATTGTTCCAGGCATGTAAAGTTTGATTTACAAATTGAGAAGAAAATTTGAGAACAAGGAATATGTAGTGATCATTTACATAATATTTGAAGAAGTCTTCATATTGTTAAAGTAACATATGGGTCAACATTGTATGTAGTTGAGTAGAAAAGTCATGGATATTTTATGACATATGGACAGAGATGGATTCATGAGATATTTAGTAGAGAGTACATAATACATTAATCAAATAAGATATATGATAGTGGATGAAGGCATAGAAACAATTGGAATAAGTGGACAAGTGGAATTAGGAAGGAAATCAATACAAGGAATAGTAGAACAGGGAAGAGAAACTGTCAACATAAGCTATATCCTCAGAAGGAAATTGTTGAACAACATGGTAATGTGAACTTGACAAGGCATGAAGATTTGAAGTAAAGTAACCTTGAATTATTTTTATATATGTCATTGCAATACAAGAAGAAGCACCAATGGACAAGTAACACTAGAAGAGAGGAAAGGGAGTATGTACAAAATCCCACATTGATCTACACGACATCTAAGAGAGAAGTCAAGGGAGAGAATTTTTCAAAGAAATATATTGAGAAAGAAAGATGAAAATTATGACCATAGGGGGAGCACATGAAGTCAAAGAGATATTGTTCAAAGGAGACATATGGACAAGGGGAGTTACTCCTTTACCCATGGTGTAAAAGGAGGAGAAAGAGAAAGATCACGAGATAAATATCACAAGAAGGAAGAAATGGGGAGCATCCCCAAAGGGAGATACCCTTTTATGTTGATTTCAAAGGGGGATAAAAACATGAGGAGAGAAAGCTCAAGAGAATTGGTCACATGTGGACTATGAGTGTTGAAATCAATGCCAAAGGGGGGTATAGACAGTTGGTGTTCATTGATATTATTTGATAGTTGGTTGTCATTGATGTCAACGGGTGTGCTGGGTGTATTTGGAGAAGTATACAAAGTGGTCCCCTTATGTCATATATCTAAGCATGGCCCTCATGGGAAGATGCTTTGAAGAAGTCTACAAGAAGCCCCAGAGGTGTGGTCATGGAGATCAAAGTTGTTTGAGGAATACAGACATGAAGGGAAATGAAAATGTAGGTAACACACTCATATGTGGGTAGTCCTCGTCATACCATTTCCAACGGTAGGTGGTATGCCATGCATTTCCTCATGGTTGAGGAGTTATGAGGTCATGAAGTTAGAATCCCTGAAGAATGGTTAAGAATCCCTAAATAGTTTTAAAAAGAAGTGACAATTTAGACCCAAATTAATTAAAAGAATAAAAGTTGTTGCAAACAAGAAGTTACAAGTCAACCTCATTGCAATAAATATTAAAATAAATATTAAGGATGTTGTTGGTAATGTCAACCTCAATGGAATAATCATTAAAATTAAAATTGAATTTTATTTGGGTCAAGTCGACCCTAAAAAGAGGTTGTCATATATAATATAAATAAGGACCCTATGAGTACATTTTTTATATTAAATCAATTTATTTTTATCTGAGGTAACCAAGGAGTTCTGAGGAAAATGTTAGAGGAAATATTAAGTGAATAAGGGAGAAATTCCAAGGGAGGGTGAAGTCTTGTGATAAAGTGTTTAAGGTATGTTATTTAAATGTCATATTACCATTTTCACTATAACATTTTTTCTATAATGATTCAGATAATTTGTATTGGAGGATATTGAGAATACATATCAATATACATGTGGTAAAAATTTCATCTTTTGGATCCCTTTACTTTTGGAGATACAATCTATGTAAGATAAGGTTTTGGAGTAGTCCTGAAACTACTCTCAAACAAGTGTTCCGGGTAAAAAAATGCTAACTTATTCATGGAGAATCCAAATTATGTGATATAGATTCTAGTGAAAAAAGAATATTGTGTAGTATTTTGTGTGAAAGTTTCAGAATCATATATCAAATATTGAGTGTGTGGCATGTTGTACAAGTTAGCTCTCCGAAATAGGATAAAATTCAATAAGGTTTTCCATTTTTTCTATAACTTTTGTTTTGAGATGTTTCAGACTCTAAAATTTCAAGGATATGGAAAAATGATCTCATAGTGTCTGTGGCTAAAATTGTAGACCTTTCTTCATTACAAATACGGAGTTATGCTTGTTGAAATCTAGGGTTTGTGACTTATCCAAAACTAGTCCTGCAAGACTAAGTTAAAGTTTGATGAAGATGCTATTCTCTTATTGCTAAAGTTGAGGAAGAGTTGTAGGTCTATAATTTTGTGTATCAGGTCTATTACAAGTTTAAAGGTATGATTTACATGTGTTATTGATGGTTATGTTTATGGTACATGTGTGAGGCATGTATTGATGATGATGGTACACCTTTGTGATGATATGATACATTGTTAGAAGTATATATTGGCTATCCTGGTATCTAGTTTGGTATATGTCATGGTGATGTTATCAAATGCTTGAGCCATATTGTATGGTACATTCTTGGTGACGATAATACATGTTCAGGTACACCTTAGTGATGTTATGGTACATTGATTAGAAGCATATATTTTCGATATTGGTATCTTAGTATCTTGTCTATATTGGTTATGCTTGAGACACTTCATTGATGATATCTTATGGTACACGGTGTATGGAATGATTGAGATATATCAAGAGTCATATGGTATATGGTTGATGCATGAGATGGTATAGGTTTGATACATGCTTGATGTACGTGATATGATACATGATTGATGTACTTGGTATGGTACATGGTTGATGTAGATAGTTGAAGTACATATTATGGTATAGGTTTGGTACATTTTTTATGCATGATATGGTACATGGTTGATGTACATGGTATGGTACAACTTTGGTACATGGTTGATGCATGATATGGTACAGGTTTGATGTACATGGTTGATGTACATGGTATGCTACAAATTTTGGTACTTGATTAATGTACATGGTTGATGGTTGATGTACATAGTTGATGAACACGGTTTTGTGATGGTTTTGGTATCCATGCGAGTGGATCTAGTTGAAATTGGTTGATGATGGTCTATCAGTTACGGTGACAGTGACAGGGTTGGATGATTGGTTGATCATCAATGGTTGGTTGATGAGACAATGGTAGTCATAGGTTGATGTGACAGTGACAATGATAGGTTGATAAGATAGAGGTAGTCACATGTTGATGTGACGGTGATAGTCATAGGTTGATGTGATAGTGACAATGACATGTTGGTTGATGTATCAGTGACAGTGGAAGTTACAGGTTCATCAATGGTAGTGACAGTTTGATTTTACACTTATATTTTAGGGTGGCAAGATGAGGCAAGGAAAGCAGGTTGTAGCCTCCTTTTGGTTGCTTCTGAAGAACTCAAGGAGTTGGATATCCCTTCAGGTTGGTGTCTGTAAATCAGGGGGTTGTTTCCTACTTCTCGTTGGTGTCAAAGAATTGAGGGAGTTGGTGCTTCCTTCAGGTTGATGCCTATAAATAAAGGGGTTTATTTCTCACTACAATTGGTGCTAGATAACTTGGAAGTTGGTACTTCCTATGAATATATTCTTGATATATATAAGAAATCATTCTATGGTTTTATCCCATTTGGTTTTCCACATAAATTATGGTGTACTATGTATCTTATTTGATATTGTTCAATTGTATTGCTTATGGTTATATAATCATGATATATTGAATTCAATCATAAATGATATAATGCTGATAAATTTGAATATTATATTTTGTTATNTGTGTCACAATAATGATGTACCTATCTCCCAACCTCTTAGATAGTGGATTAATCTGCCCAATAAATTCCACTTCCCATTTATCAAAAGATTGTAATGTCACTTGTTTTAATAATGGAATATAATAACTCCTAGAAGGCTTCCTAAGTCTCTGAAAAAAATCACAAATCTAACATAATTCCTTAGCATCCTTGTGTAGAGTAGGCCACCACAATCTTGTGCACAAAATATTCTAAGTTTTTGTTTTTCTTGCATAATGACCTCCTACAACTCTTTCATGCACCTATGAAAAAATCACATTCCTTTCATGATCTAATACACATCATCGCAAAATACTATCTATGCCTAACTTATATAAATCTCCTGCTATCAGTTGGTATTCTAATTCCTTCACTACTAGCTTCTTTTTCTGTGCCACTATAATGTCTGGTGGGGCTACTCATGTACTCGTGAGCTGAATAATTTCTACAAAATAATCATCAATCATATGAATTGAAAATAGGTGTGTGTATGGTAAACTATCATCCAAGTTTCCTCCATTTTCACTTGATAGTATCCGTGATAAGTGATTTGGTCCTGAGTTAAATTTTTCTAGTTTCAAAATCACTTCAAAGTCATATTCCTAGAACAATAATATCCATATGAATATTCTCCCCCCCCCAACACTAGCTTGTTGACAAAATATCCTAGTGCATAATGGTTTATGTACATCTTAAAGTGTGAACCCAACAAGTAATGTTTGAACTTTTGCAAGGCATACACCATTTCTAACCCTTCACGATCTATCATAGTATAATTATGTTTTTTAGTTGACAACTTATTGCTTGCAAATTCAATGGGATGATCTATATCGCCTTCTCTAGGATGAGCTAACATTGTGCCTAAATAGATAGATGACACATCCATGTGAACATGAAACTCCTTCAATCTGAAAATATCAAAATTAGTGTGGTAACTAATTTGTGCTTCAAAGTAACCAAACCTTACTAGAATTATTCACTCCACTGAAACTTATTCTCTTTCTTTAGCAATTTTTCCATAGAGGTTGTATTCTACACATATCCTTTAATGAGATTCCTATAGTATCCTGTATATCCCAACATTTCTCATAACTATCGCACTGAAGTAGGTGGTGGTAAGTCAACAATCAATGCAATATTTGCAGGGTCTACCAACAATCCTTGCTTACATACTTCATGGCCTAGTAAGATACTAAACGACAAACAAAAATTGTATTTCTTTAAATTCAAATATATCTGATAATTCCTACACCTATCCAACATCAAGTGAAATATATCAATATGATCTTTCAATAGGATATATATTGTGCGTACATCTAAGTATACTTATAAGAACTTATGAACTCTTTAAATGATGCTACAACCACTCTAGAGAATATTGTCAATGAATTATTCAATCCAAAAAGAATCATTGTGTACTGGTAACACCCCCATTATGTCACAAATGTAGTATTATATCTATCTTCCTGTGCAATCTTGATCTGATGATATCTTGAATATCCATCCATGAATGAATATGCTTCCTTCCCTCCTACATTCTCCAACACTTCATTTGTAAATGGGGTAGGAAATGGGTCATGTAAACAAGAATCATTTAACTTTGTCATATCTACACATATTTTGATTCCTTATGTATTCATATCCTGAAATAATATTGGACTGATCCATTATGATTCTTCAACAAGTTCTATAATTCCAGCTTCCAACATCCTTTATATATTTGATTTTTCCTTATGCTTGTACATGGGATTCATTTTATATGGTCTCTACTTCACAGATTTGGCATCTAGCTTCAACAAAATATTCATCTCTCCTAACTCCCCGTAATTACTTTCATCTTTGAGAACGTAGTTTGAAGCATATCTTGATATTCACGCAATAAGTCGTCAATAATCTTGATTGTCACAGTTCTCCAGTAGTATCCTATGTTCGTAAACTTAAGCTTATCTTTTGTACCAATGTTCACTTTGCATGTTCTTATGGGCTTTCCATATATAGTTGACTCAAGCTTCGTTCCTTCTATTTCACGCTCCCCTTCAATTTTTGGTATCTGCAAATTCCTGGGCTCTTCATCATCCTGGTATTGTTGCACAACATTATAGTAGTCCAGTACCCCCTCAAATGTCGTAGAAAATATAGGTACATTATATAAAGGTACGGACCCTATAGAATCTTCTCATTCAAAAATATTATTATTGATAACTTTCAAGGTTGAATCGATAAAAGGACCATCATTCTCAAATTTGAATGTTACCTTGAAGTTCCTGGTCAACTCTTCCCAATATCTTGTCACTATGCACACTTCTAGTTCTATGTACCAATTATTTGGAATTGCATCCAGAGTATGCACAAACAAGTGTGTCCACTCATGCTGAGGTACTAATCTACACATCGTAGTGCACTTTGTAATATGGTCTATTGGGAAACTTAATCCATTATACTTGGGCATGATAATTTCATTCTTTGTTCTGAATATGACTTGTAATAACCTTGTGTATTGCTGCCAATATCCTATTCCAACCTTGTGCACAACACACCATCTCACAGGGGTTGATTTTGGCACAAAGTATAAAGGTAATAATCATTTCTCATATGATATTTACAATTAAAATTATCTTACTAAATAAACTACATAAGTTAGTCCATCATACCTTGGAGGTTCAATTATTTTAGTTCCAATCCATAACAATGCATGGGTAATCCAAGCACATTTTCTTGTCAATACTTCATGTAGTATTTATTTCCAATTCTCTAAAGCTTCTTCCAAATAGGACACACATTAAATAATACTTATCCAACTAAGTATGCCATCAGTTGTAGGATTCACATAATCATCCATATTCATATTCATATTATACATATTATCAATTCCTTTTCCCATTGTTGGCTCTACATATCATCTTCCTTGAATACGATCTAACAACAGATTAACCTTCAAGTATTATACTGTCAGACAATTGGCTTAGGTTGATGGAAAATTGGTATGGATTGTTGGTTTTCATTGATTTCAACCACTGGAGGGTGATATTATATATTGATGTCAACCATTATTAATTGATGTCAACCCTTGGAGAAAGTCTGGTAGCGAATTCCAGTAGCACGCACGTTTGGGTAATGGACCCAAGGTTTTTTCATGTATAATGGTATGATTTTTAATATGTTTTAAGGTAATACCATTCTATATGGATAGTACATGTCATTCCATTTCGAGTGATATGTGGAACATCACATAACTCCTCACGGTTAGAGAGTTATGACCATGAGAAGTTAGAGAACCCAAGTTTGGGTAATGGACCCAAGTTTGTTTGATGGATAATTGTATGAGTTTTGATATATTTGAAGGTAATAATATTTTAAATGGATAGTACATCTCATTCCATTTCTAGTGGTATCTGGAACCTCATATAACTCCTCACGGTTAGAGAGTTATGGCCATGTGAAGTTGGAGAACCCTCATGAGTCATCTAGAAGCCCCAAAATGTCAAAGTAGTCAAAGTGGTTTAAGAGATTTTAGAAGGTAAATAATAAAGTGAAGTGATGAGTGTACTAGAATTCAAATTGAATACAAAATAAATTATTTAAATAATAAAATTAATGGAGAAATTACTAAGTTGACAAGTGGTTAGAAGTGGGTTAGCCCTAAAATAAGGAAAGTGGTTTAAGATGGTTAGAAGGTAACCCCTTTAGGTAAAGTGAAGTGATGAGTGTACTATAAGTCAAATTGGATACAAAATAAAATATTTAAATAATAAAGTTAATGGATAAATTACTAATTGGAAAAGTGGTTAGAAGTTGGTTAACCCTAAAATAAGGAAAGTTGGTTAAGATGGTTAAAAGGTAACCCCTTGAGGAAGCTACATGAAAGTATAAATAAGAGGCAAGGCTCTCTCATTTTAATTACACTTGAGCATATTAAATATCTATAGGTGACTGAGGTAACCAAAGGATATCTAAGATGAATTTCAGAGGGAAGGTGAAGTAAAGAAAGCCGAAATTCAAGGGAGGATAAATTATTTTGATGATGCTTTCTAAGATCCATACAACAAATATTTCGTGTGGAGCACTCTCTACAAGTTTGTTCTCTAGAATAATCAAGAATTCAACAAGGTATGGAATTTTTTCTATAAATCATTTTCGGAGAGGTTCCAAGTAGTGAGACCTAGAGGAATTGCATAAAAGACACTGAAGAACATTGTGTATCATTTTTAGATATTTATTCATTACATGTACATAGTAATGATTATTTCAAGTTAGGGTTGTTGACTATTCCAAAACTAGTCATGTGAGACTAAAGTAAAGTTTGATGAAAATACTATTCTCTTGTTGTTAAAGTTAAGGAAGGTTTGTAGGTATGCGATCATATACAACAGGTCTATTATATATTTACAAATGAGATATGGATTGATGAGGGATTTTGGTTGAGGCACATGTTGGGTACATGGTTTATGAAAGTAGCTGATGAGTTGGCACATACATGAGGTGTATAATTGATTATGTTGGTACATCTTGATGAGTCATAGTTGATGAGTAGTTGATACATTATGGTACATACTTTGTACATGGTTGGAGGCACTTGTTAGTAGTATTTTTGACACATGGTTTATGGATGATGTAGCATACTTGTATTGGTATATTATTAGAAGCAAATATTGATCTTGGTGATGATTATGAGTTGTTGTGTTATGCTTGGTTGATGCACATATTTGAGAGTTGTCTTGGTGATTGATCCTAGTGAGTAGATCTGATTTGGTTGATAAGATTGATGAGACAGGTTGTTGTAATAGGTTGTTTGGACAGGTTGTTGTGACAGGTTATTTGTACAAGTTGTGTGCATGGTTGATGCACTTGTTCATGGTACAGGTTTGGTATAGGTTGGTGCATGGTTGATGCACTTGTTTATGGTACATGTTGATTACAGGTTGAGGTACAAGTTGGTGCATGGTTGATGCACTTATTTATGGTACAAGTTTATTACAGGTTGATTGGTACAGGTTTACAGCAGTATATATCATAGTGATAGTGTGACAGTGGTTCCATAATTCTACTTATACGTCATCGCGGTTGGACAGGGTAAGGATAGGTGGTTGTAGCCACCTTCTAGTTGTAGACAGAGAAAATAGGGGGTTGTAGCCTCCTTCTGGCTGTATCCAGAGAATTGGGGAGTTGGAGCTTCCCTCGGGTTGTAGCCTGAGAAATTAGGGGGTTGGAACCTCCTTCCAGTTGCAGCTAGAAAACAAAGGAAGTTGGTGCTTCCAATGAATGTAATTCTTAAAGACATATAAGAAAAAACATTATGTGGTTTTCTCCCACTTCAGGTTTCCACGTAAAAACACTGGTGTACTATGTATGTGATGCAGGAGCATCACCTTCAAAGTCAAAAGGCAAGTGTGGAGGCAAAGGAATAACATCTTAGCAATGACAGAATTTCAAATCAAAAATTAACTCAGAATTAAATCAGGTTGTTGAGATATTTTGTAAACAACATTTTAAAAATGTAACTTGTTTGTAAAGTCATGAAGGACTGTAAGGGATTGCAGATATTGAGTGTTGACTCTTATCTGGAAATAACTGTTAGTTATTGTAATAGGATAGAGTAGGTAACCGCTAAGAGTTTGATAGGATAGGTTGCAGACATGACGAGAGAAATCGTGGAGACGGTCCTTGGATAGTTTATTGTTGCATTGTAATAGATCAGAATGTATGAGTATTGTTAGAGATTAGAGGGATCAATAGAACAGAGTATAGTATAACAAACACTATGTAATTTGTTTTCATGAATGAATAGAACAAACATAATTGTCCCAAATCCTTGGACTGTGTTCATTTGATGTATGGATGAATGAATGTTATATTCTGTGTATGTGATTTATTTCAGTTTGTTCATGTATGATTGTTTGAGAGATTGGCCGTATGAGTTCGTGATGAAACTGGATGAGTTTCAATTGTTTCTCTTCTAATAGTCGTATACAAGGTGTGCATATCGAACGCAAGGAATGCGTCAACTGAGTCTTAGAGTGACTCAGAGAAGTTCATAGAGAAAAAAGGAAACTTAGACGGGTGCAAGGTGTGCACAGTGTGGTGAAATGACCAAGCGTCGAAGAACCCAAACCAGAGTAATGCCAGGTGGGCGAGAATAATTTATTTTCAAGAAATCCTTCGATATGAGTTATCAAAATCCCGAGAATGCAAGGTGTGCGTGGGGAATAGAAATCCTTTTAAGTACGAAGCTCAAAAGGGATAAAACTTTCCATAAAGTGTTAGAGAGAGCTGATAGTCGGACTCATAGGAGGAGAAAAGGTTCAAAACATTTGAACACATAGAAAATCTTCTAAGCCATAGAGAAATCAGAAGCTCAGGAGGAGGAGCGACAGTGGCCATGGGATCACTGTGAAAAAGATAAACAATCATTTGATTAGAGCAAAGTGAACCTTAGTGCTTCACACACAGAGTAGAGAGAAAACTCACAAGAGTTGAGAACTAAGATTTCTGTAGATCGAAGAGAACTGAGATCCAAAATAGAGTCTCAACCGCCCGATTAGCAGGAACAGATCTTAATCGTCAGATTGTTCAGAGAAAAATTCAGGCGTTGGATCGCTAGAGTGGATCTGATCCATCAGATATCACGAGTTCATAAGGAGGCAAGTTTGAAACTTGAGACTCCTGAATCATGAAGGGTCGGAGAGTCGAAGAAAATATGGACCGTTGGTACTAGGAGGACACATGTCGACAGGTCGAAAGATCCAAAGGAAGGCGAAGGTTGAAGTGTTGAAACATCCAAAGCTCGAAGAGCCGAAGGGCCAAGAGCCATCGATCTATAAGTGGACACTTGTCATCATATCGTGAGATCCAGGAAATTTTAAGTGAGATTTTAGTTTGAGATCCAAGATTGCCGAAGTGCTAAGACTTGAAGACCCAAAGTAAAATCTAGGTTGTGATATCTAAGGGAGACGTGGCATGAATCCATGAACTCCGGGTAAGGTCTTGAAGTGGTTCATAGACGTTGGATTCAGAGGAGACGTGGTGCACATATTTGAGCTCTGGGTAAAGACCCAAAGAAATCCTTGATCGTTAGATCAGGAGGACATGCGTTAATGGATCATGAACTCTGAGTAAAAATCATTGGGGAAAAGAAATTTGAGATTTGAGATCTCAGAAGTCCAGAGACCTGAAGGGGATCTTGACCGTCGATCAAGAAGAGGGTCACATGACCATTGATCTGATTTGAAAGGTCAAACTTCCAAAGTGGGAAAAAAACCGTTGATCGACCAGGACATGTGTCAGAAAATCATGAGTTCTGAAATATTTGAGTATGGAAGAAAGTTGGGTTTGAGATTTCAAAACCCTGAAGTTCGAAGTCGCAAAGGAGATCCCAGTCATTGACTGAAGGAGGGGTAGATCTAATTCATAGATTCAAAAGGCACAGATATAAATCGTCGATTCATATGTTATCGTCAATATCGTGAGATCGATGATCCCATAGCATTGCAGGAACAGGAGTTGCGCGGAGTTTAAAATATCAAGGGTGGGCCGCAATCCAAACCATGGTTTGGTCAAGAGGACACGTGTGTAACATCCCGCTCTGGCGCACTGAGACCACTTATTATTTGAGGACACTTGCTCGCAAGTGATCTGGACTCTTTTTGACATTAGACCTATTATATTTGATTATGATGTGACATGACAGATGACATGATGTGTTACTATTTGATTAGACGGGTGCTATTGACTCAGTTGATTGAGTGTGCAGGGTTTTTGACCTTGAGGATGAAGAGGCATCGGTAGATCCCCCTTGGACTCCGGACTGAGTCAAGGAGTGTGCTTTTGGGTTAATGTGTTTATTATGATGTTTTATCTGATTGATGATTTGACGTTGACATTTCTGACATGATTATTGGTGATGCAGGCTCACAATAGCTTGCCGACTTGACTCACATATGGAGTAAAGGGGCCACCCACAATTGTAGAGAGGTTGAGGGAGAGGGGTGGACAGCAGCCCTGCCACCGCCTGCTAGCACTCCCGCCGTGGCTCGAACTGTAGGTTAACGATTACCTA
>ML778532.1:841974-854119 GCA_009831015.1 Picea engelmannii
ATCAATAACATTTAAACATTCGTAAAATTTACATTCACATAATAGATCGCATTACATACATCATCATCAATAACATTTAAACATTCATAAAACTTACATTCTCATAGCAGATCACATTACATACATCATCATCAATAACATTTGAACATTCATAAAAGTTCATACATTTTAAAGTTTAAATAGTTTCACTGTGACTAGAAAATAAAGTATATAGGCCTCAGGTAATCCTGGATGTCTAATTCAAAAGGTGGTGTTACACACACCCCACCTTCGAGAAACATGTTCTCGAGGTGGTCAAAATAGTGAGGGATAGTCTCGTCGTAATGTCTCAGCATCTTCCCAAGTAGCAGATCCTGGACTATACTTGTCCCACTAGACCTTAACTTGGTCTACCAGACGGTTCCTGAGCTGTCGGACTCTACGGTGCAATATGCATAATGGTTCTACCGTGAGAGTTCCCACGTCTGATACCTGCAATTCCTTCCAATTGAGTTTATGTTATTCATCAACAACATAATGACGTAAAAAAGATACATGAAATACATTATGAGTTTTATGCAAGTGGGGTGGCAGTACGAGACGATAGGCAACGGGTCCAATTTTCTCTTGGATTCTGAATGGTCCTATAAATCGAGGTGACAACTTTGTCCCCTTCCTGAACCTTATGGTACTCTTATTAGGCCTAATACAAATGAAAACCTGGTCTCCCACTTCATAACTTCGATCGGTCCTGTGTGCATCCGCATAACTTTTCTACCTATCCTGTGCTTCCTTTAGTCTTTGCCTAATCTGAATCACCTGTTCCTCCATCTATTGAATCAATTCTGACCCAACTGTTACTCGGTCTACTAGTCTATCCCAACTCAATGGCGTTCTACATGGCCTCCAATACAAAGCTTCGAAGGGTGGCATTCCGATGGAGCTATGAAAACTGTTATTGTAGGCAAACTCTACCAAAGGTAGGTACTTCTCCCACTGGGTTTGATTATCCATTACATACATCCTAAGAATGTATTCCATGACTTGATTTACTCTCTCAGTTTGCCCATATGTTTCAGGATGATAAGCTATTCTTAAGTTCAACTGAGTCCCCAACGCTGACTGCAAACTTGTCCAAAACCTAGAAGTGAATCTGGAGTCCCTATCTGAAATGATCTTCTTAGGTATCCCATGAAAACAGATAACCTCATTTACAAACACACGTGCTACATCAGTGAAATCATAAGTGTCTCTAACTGGAATAAAATGAGCACTCTTGGTCAACTTATCCACTATCACAAGAATGGCATTGTATCTATGAGATGTGAGCGGCAACCCCACAACAAAATCCATAGATATGACTTCCCACTTGGACATAGGAACATCATGTGGTTGTAGGAGGCCTGCCGGATGATGGTGGTCATCTTTCACTTGTTGACATTCTAGGCGCTTGGCGATGAAATGAACTACATCGTGCTTCATGCCTACCCAGAAGAAGAGTTTCCTTATATTTGCGTACATCTTCTTCACACCCGGATGCACACAATAAATTTCTCTATGGGATTCCTTCAATATGATGCTTCGAATATCCCCATTCTCAGGGATGTACATCCTTCCTCGATATCTTAACAGTCCGTCTGTTTCCAGACTATATCCTTCATACTTTGGGTCTAACTGCCTCCCGCTCTAGAGGTTTGAAGTAACCTTTAAATACCAACTGTTTCCTGGGAGTTGTGTCAACACATGTTCCCTTAGATTGACCTTTAAGGTTATGTTGACGGACGAAATCGACCGTCTGTCAACTGAGAGAGTGGAACCGGTCCGGGGTTGTCTAATAACCCAAGTCGTTTGGGATGAACCACCCTGATGAGTTTAGCGGCTCCGTTAGCTGATCTAAGGTCCTAATAAAACAAAATAAAACTAATCTAAAATAACTATTAAAACTAATCTAACTAAAAGAAAACAAATAAAACTAACTAAACTAAAACTAACTAAAACTATCTAATAAACTAATCTAACTAAAAACTAACTATTAAAACAAACTAACTAATCTAACTATTCTATATATACAATCTACTATCTAATACTAAACTAACTCAAACTAATTAACTAACTAACTACTGACTAAAATATAACTTATTCACAAAATGTACAATATCTACAATTTACAGATTTGAATAAAACCTGAAAAACTCATTTGCATTCTGCCCTAAGACAGAGACATATATATTTTTGTTGTTTTTATAATTTTATGAACAGAGATAAGACAGAAACTAACTAAACTAAACTACTAATATACTAATCCTAATTACTAATCTAAACTAAAACATATATCTAACTAAACTACTAATAAATATACTAAACAAATAAATAACAAACTGACCTAGAAACGCTCCAAATTTGTCCTGTGTATGATGACTGTTTTAGCAGATCGGAGGGAGGAAACCCGCACCGAATTATCCGAGAGCTTCTCGTAAATGATAGTTGTGATGCTCTTCAAGTTTTTTTACAGGACAAACAAGACATAAAAAATCACAACAATCATATAATTTATAAATCTCTACAATTAGATAAACCCGTATGTAAAGACTTATACTAAATAATTCAATTGATGAAGAAGAGAAATCTGTCATTCATAAACTGAACCAAGTAATTGCTGTGTTTTTAAATTAGTGAAAGAAATCAGACATGGATCATATTAATTAAATCATATCATTCTGCATAAGACTATGATAGCTAAAGTAGTCACTAATCAAATGCAAATTGATAAGCATAAACATGAAACAAAAGATTGATATTATGAAAGCGAAAGCTGTAGCAGAACATCAACTTCTGTCTCAGTTTATATTAGAATTCCATAGCCTAGTTCTCCCACAAGTGAGGATGATCCTTATTACAAAAATAATAAGTATTTATAAGTTTTCCACGGGGTAAAACCTCCCTGTGGAAGTTATCAAACTGTTTACATAAAATCTGGGAGGATCTCCCAAGTTCAACTAAACTAGGAAACTAAAATAAAACTAAATACACAAATATCCCCTAGTCTATCCATCATATCCATTGCAATTCAAATTTACCTGAAAAGGACCAAAAATGAACAAGTTAGAAGGATCTTTTATTAATAAAATAATAAAAATCTAATTCTATAGACTAGCTACAGAATCATGCGATTCTGTAGCTGGTCTAAAATAAAACACAGAATCACTATTAAAATTAATTGAAAATCTTTTAAAGAATCAAATTCAATTAACCTCCAATCACTATTTGAAAACAAGTCATTTAATTTAAAATTATTATACCATTCGAAATCAAACGGGATCAAAAATCATTCAACCGAATACAGAGATAGGAATACTCTATTTCTTTTGTTACCATAAAGTCGGATGATAAAATCATATGGAACAGAAATGCAATCATTTCATATCCAATCGAAATCAACATAATCAAAACAAATTGTAAGCACTGTTACATCACCTTGTCAACAGGAAATACGAATTCGACCATATCATTTTCAAATCATTGTAACTGTGTTAACACAACAAACGATTCATGCCATGAATAGATCAATTCAAACTGGCACGAAACTCAATTCAAATAAAATCGTAACAGGATCGATCGATTAGCAACAGAATTCGTAATTTGTTATTGCAAATTGGGCAATCAAGATCGATTGACTCTAATCAACATCGTTCCATTCAAACGAATTATAACCGGATCTGGTAGGGATAACACAATCAATCGATTCATTTTGCAAAATTGACATCAAACAGAGCAGTATCTCTGATATGAATCTATCAAGAGAATCAAACAACTGGATTTTAACATTATCATTGAAAATCATAATCGTTCCATGATTCGGGCATGAACATTATTCGCACAGACTTAAATGAACATATCCTTTTCATAAAAAAAAGAGTCATTTTTCCCAACTTGGAAACAATCAAATCTAGAACATTATACGACACAACATCGTAACAACCAAATTCATTGAAATCGTTCGCCAATCACAGCATATGAATTATAACGAAATCATATCCAATCATAATCGTATTCTAAATTGAGTTTAAAAACTTCCTGTTCAGAGTGGATACAAAATGAATTGAATTGAAAACAAACCATTAATTTCGTTACTTCAATCAGACAAACTTAGCAAATCAAATCTAAACGAAAACCATTCAAATCCAATAAAAATCCATGAGCAAATCGTATATCAAATTAAAGAAAAACAATGCACAGGATGATCACCGAATGACAGAGGCATTTGAATGAGAGACAGGGCTATTTCAAATCATTATATTACTCATGGTCATTCACAGAACTAAAACGATATCAAATTTTCATACATGTATAGCGACAAGACGGCTTGATTATGCCAATTTGGAGTTGATAACGGTTGTGGCCGATTCAACATTTTTGAAAAGGATGGAGCCTGTCGTCTTCTGCTTCTTATCAGCTGCTTGGATCTAGTCTCTTTGGCTGGTCAACATTGCAATTTGGTCTTCCAGCGATTGAATTTTAGATTTGAGTATAGGAACATCAATGTAGTATCATTCCAACCATAAATCAAATTGGTCACAGGAAGACTGTGTAGGGTTTGAAAGAGCAGGCGAGGGTTTGATCACATTATTGAGGGTTTCGTTAGGCAATTTGATACCAGGGTAGCTAGGGTCATTTCTTAGGCAGGGGGGAATATTCGACACGAAATCGTAAGGTGGCTCGGGACATAAACCCTGCGAGTAAGGGTACTCGCTGGATAAGAAATGTTCCACATCAGAATCAGAATCCTCACTAAGAACAATAGGGTCTCCCTCAACAGAGGGTTTAGGCTTATTTCTAGCCATTCTCGAAATGAGTCGAGCATTCCTTTTCCCTTTGGCATTAGCAGTCGGGTTTGCCTTGGGATTTTTGCTCACAGGATTCTTAATAGTCTCACACTTCTCAGTTATAACGTCGGATAAGTCAACCTTAGGGTCGGCCGAGGGTTTAGGAGGAGGCAGTAGGATATGGAAGGGCACATGCGGCTCGGCCTTGGCTTCACTCACCACAGCTTTGTCAACCTGGACAGGGTCAGTGTCATCGAAACCATTTCGAGCGATGAAAGCCTTCCAACTATCACCATGTAAACTCAAGTGATGCACAACGATAAGCTTAATAAGCCC
This sequence comes from Picea engelmannii, assembly GCA_009831015.1. Lineage (NCBI taxonomy): Eukaryota > Viridiplantae > Streptophyta > Pinopsida > Pinales > Pinaceae > Picea > Picea engelmannii. Next base: position 847,113 of record ML778532.1, read on the forward strand.
ATATTGGAACAGGCTAGTGTCAACCTTCTATCGTTTAAACCTTTTCAACATTTTATATAGGCTTCGATGAAAATAAAAGGGCATATTCAACGAGTATCCCATAAAACTCATTAGCAAATGCAGGTGGTAGAGAAACACAAGTCCATATCGACCTTCACAGGTCACAAACTGTTTGACTATCATCAAAGTATCATGCCATCATGGTTTAAGTGCAGAGATGGGCATACCTCTGTCACAAGAGGTGACCTTGCGCGAAATGAACAACAGTGTCCACGACACTTCCTCGACCTTAGAATTTTTGAACCAACGTTGTCCCGAGGAGGGTAACCCTGTAGCAGAACTGATAAATTCCTCGTCAATTTCCAACTGGGTGTCACCCACCTTGGCTCTACAGCCATCGAAAGTCATGGCAAACTGTCGTGCTACAACTCGATTAAAACCCTCAAATCGTTGCATGAAGGTGAGCCATCCATTTTCTTCCAATTCCTTCCGGGCATTGTCAAACATTAACAAGGCTTGGTTGCCATTTGGCTCGATTCACACGACTGGTGCCATGGAGCCGAGCACATGGTAAGCCGAGGGTTTGGGTCGAAACACACACAGGAGCAGAGCTACCTGAGCTAACATAAGTGAACGATGAATATGGGATAGGCATAAATGCCATTGTGCGAAGGTGGTGGAGCTTATCTCTATCATGCAAAACAATTATTGCCAAAGTACAACCACTGATTTACATAGTTGTTCAATCCATTATAGCTGTTCAACAATCAAGTCATTTTCCCAACCAATAAAATCAACGTATAAACCAACGCACGCAAACATTATGCCATATTTTTAAACACCTGACATATAAACCAAAACCAAAATCGACTATGCACCAATGTATCAGTTCATATAATCGATAGTTTAACCAATGTGCCAATGGGCGCTCATGTAACCAACATACCAATAGTTATGAAAACATAAACATAGGCATTAAATTAAAAGATATATATATGAAAGATTTAATCACAACACCCATGTATCTCATGAAACCAAAGGTCAAGTAGGTCAAATAAATGCAAATCCAAATGCTAATGCATTGCAAACTCAATGAAACCAAGTCACACAATCAATACAAGAATGTTCAATGAGTACAGATCAACAGGTTTTGCGAGATGCATAACGATAAGTGCAATGTAAGCGCAATAAGCATATCGATAAGAATAGCGACAGTTCAACTAATGATTTCAACGAGAATTCGAAAGATGAAGTTTTCACGCTTACAGTCGTGAAAACAAAACGAAGGCAAATGTGTAAATGTCGCAAAAATAAAAGTGTCGTTTATTTAAAAATTGCGACGAGAGATTGATGTTTGCAAAACATTGGTGTAGGCAGCTTATAAGACAATGTAAAAAGTGAGTTGGCTGCAAAAAGGTTACCAAGGAGAAGATACGTGGTCTCCTACTCAAGGCATCTGCGACCACATTTTCATTTCCCTTGATGTATGAAATACCAAAATCATACTCACTCATAAACTCACTCCATCACCTTTGCCTAGCATTCAGATCTCTTTGAGTAAAGAGATGTTTTAAACTTTGATGGTCCGTTTTGAGCTCAAAGTTTCGCCCAACAAGATAGTGCCTCCAAAGTTTCAGAGCTAGCATTACAACTGCCAACTCTAAATCATGAGTCGCGTATAGCTCCTCATGTTTCTTCAACTTCCTTGATGCATAAGCTATCACTCCTCCATCCTGCATTAGCACTGCCCCCAACCCTTGCTTCGAGGCATCCATGCATACTGTGAAGTCCTTTTCGATATCCGACACTCGTAGAATTGGCACACTGGTTAGTAACCTCTTAAGCTCAATGAATGCACTATCACATTCTTCTGTCCATTCATACCTAACCCCCTTGCGTTGCAAAGTGGTGATGGTTTTTGCTATTTTTGAGAATCCTTCCACAAATCTCCAGTAATAACCTGCTAGTCCCATGAAGCTTCTCACCTCATGGGAATTTTTCAGCACTGGCCACTCCATAATGGCCTTTACTTTTTCTGGGTCCACATAGATTCCTTCACTGGAAATGATATAACCTAAATAGTGAATCTCTTTATGGAAGAAGGAACACTTCGACAAATTCCCATACAATTTGTTCTCTTTAAGGAAGGACAACACTATTTGCAAGTGTTCCTCATGTTCTCTTTCATTCTTGGAATAGATGAGGATGTCATCTAGAAAGACTTGTACAAAATGGTCTAAGTACTTCTAGAATATGCCATTCATGAGGCTCATGAATACTGCTGGCGCATTGGTCAATCTGAAAGGTACTACAATAAACTCGTAATGTCAAAATCGAGTTCGAAAGGCAGTTTTTGGGATATCACCTTCCTTAATCCTTAACTGATGATACCCTGATCGCAAATCGATCTTTGAAAATATGACTGCTCCTTTCATTTGATCGAAAAGGTCATCTATTCGCAGCGTCGGGTACCTATTTTTGACTGTAGCATAGTTCAAGTCCCTGTAGTCTATACATAGTCATAAGGATCCATCCTTCTTCTTTACAAAAATTAATGCTGCACTCCAAGGTGAGACACTGGGCCTTATTAGCCCTAAGTCCAGTAACTCTTTCAACTGCATTTGAAATTCAAAAAGTTCTAGCGCTATCATCCGATACAGAGTCTTGGAGATTGGTTCTGCACCAGGTTTTAGCTCAATAGTAAAATCAAGCTCCCTCTCAGGAGGTAACCCTGGTAACTCGTTCGGAAAAACATCTTTAAATTTTGAAAATACCGGTTATTGATCCAATGAGGGTCCATTCCTTTCATTCACTGCTTCCACTACATAAAGTCGACACCCTTGCCTCAAGCATCGCTTAACCTTCATAGTTGATATAAAGCATAACGACACTTTTCTCTGCACACCTTGGATCTCTACTAGTCTTCCTTCATCGTCAACACAAAGCACCCTCTTTGCGAAACAATCTACCAAAGCTCGGTGAGCTGCTAACCAATCCATTCCAATGATTAGGTCATATGCCCCAAGATTAGTTATTTATACCTTCAACCTGGTAGTACACACTCCCAGGTATACTATACAATTATCAACACTAGGTCCTACCACTTGTTTTTCCCTCGAAGCCATCTCGACTTGTTTAAAGTCATCATGCTCATAGGCTGCCAACCCACTCTTTTCTAATGAAAATGGTGAAATGAAACTATCTGTCACACTAGAATCAAATAAAACCTTAACATTGATATGATTTAGTGTACCTGATGACTCCACCACCGTGGATTGATGTTCGGCCTGGCGATTATTAACCTCTACGTAAATCTGGTGGCTGCTACTTGATCTCCCCATCGGTGCCTTTCCTTCTCTATGCATGAACCCTGATTGTAACTTTGGGCAGTCACGTTGGTAATGGGGTCCTCTGCATCCCCAATAGGTAACACGAGATTGAACCTGTGCACTGTTATGTGACTGTCTCTGAAATGATTTCCTTCCCCTAGAACCCCTGCCCCTACTAGCTGTTCCCTGAGATGGTCGTGGACCTATCTGCGTTGTTGGCGATGAACGAGATACTGCACTCATTGCCATTGAAATCCCTGCGGCTACTGTCCTTGGCGCGAATATTTTACCATATGGCGGTGGCATTGAGCCTCCTCCCTTGGGAAATGTCCTCGAGACCTTCCATACGAATCCAGGATGATGTGGAAAAGTCGGTCTTGTACCCTCGGTTAAGTTCATGTGTTCCTCCACATAACGCGCATTTTCCACCGCTTCCGCTACTGAAGACAGATTCCACATCCGCACCATAGCTCTTATCTTAGGGTTCAATCCATAGACGAAGCGCTCTGCCTGTCATTGGTCATTATCCATATATGGAACATATTTGACCAGTTCCATAAATCTGATCTCATATTCTTCTACAGTTCTGTTTCCCTGTATTAAGGCATGAAATGCCCCTACCTATTGTTCCTCGTAGTATTCTAGTAGATATTTCCTTCAGAACCTCTCCTCGAAAAGTTCCCAAGATACTGTGTCTGGGGTAAGGTGCAGTTGTCTTTCCAGGTTGCCCCACCAGTTCAAGGTGTTGTCTCTTAACTGAAAAATTGTGATCTTTTCCTTTGAGTTGGACGCATAGTCCCTTAAGGAAAAACACCTTGTCATGCCTTCTAACCATGCTTCCACGCGTTCACTGGCGTGAACCCCGAAAAACTCCGGAAGTTTGATATTCTGTAATTCTTGCATGATTTCTTCAGGTGGAGGTCCTTCCCTTGAATCCCTTGATGCTTCTGGATTACCTATTCCAGATGGTGGGGGTTCCACTTCAGTCCCTGCTGGTTGTCACCCCTTTAAAGTCTCATTAATGGCTTCCAACGAGCGCAGTATGAGAGCTAGTTCGGGCGATGGTGGTGGTGGCATTGGTGGTGGTGGCGGTGCTTGCGATGACGCTCCCCTACCTCGACTCCCTCAACTCCTAACCATCCTGTATGCTTTAACCTGCATCAACCAAAGTTGTTAGGATGAGTTCCAGGACGTTTCAAATTGGTGCTACTTAAACTAGAAACAGGGTTAGGCGTAAGTTTTCTTTACTTGTCTGTAAACAAACATTACTCCTTTAGGGGATTGACTAGGTTAGGATTAGGATTAAGCGTCTAAGCTTGATTTCTTCACCCCTATAAAAAAAACTATTGGTTCCCTTTTCCTGTAGCTACGCTAGCCTTGCGCCATACTCGCCAATTCCTATGCTCACTCTCCTAGTGCATATGTTGCTTCCTTCCCGCTTGTCCTAGTCTAAGTCCTTTTAACTTTTCGCTTACAACTAAGTATTGCCCGATGCTTGACTCGTGAGATTTTCCCTGGCGCATAGTGTTGGCATTGTCGAATGCTGCATGGAGATTTAGCGTTGACTTTGACTGGTGGAATGGAGTGGAGGGACTTGGCGCTTGGCTCGATGAGTTGTGTGTACGGTATCATGAGCATGACACTTGGACAATTGGAGTTTATACTTGAGATACAAATATCAGCAGCGCTAAATAAGCCTTTACCTTGATTCCCAGTGCATTCACTAATTATGATTCAACTTGGTTAGCTGGCTCTGGATCAATAGATTAGGTAATAAGCCAGTTAGTCTTAATCTTCATATTGTATCTTCCTAATAATAATACCACTCTAATTCCTACAGTGTTACCATTAATCTAATTAAATATAAGAATTTATTTGTAAATACTTATGAGGGTGCGATGGTGTTAGTGTTCTTCTTAAGGCTTGGGCTTGGTGGGTGGTCGTGGGTCCAAAACCCCTTAATTAAGTGAAATAATTCAATTTTTATTTATTTTTACTCATTTAAAGGACAAAATACTTAATTAAATTGGTTAGGTTAGCATGTGTAAAGACCTAATTAAATTAAATTAATTAAAATTTTAAACTAATTTAAAACAATTTAACTTAAGAATTTAAAATCAAAATAAATAATTCCGAAACTTTATTTTAAAATAATTATAATTAAAATAAAAAAATTAAAACAATTAAAATTTAAAAAAAAATAAAAGAAATTACTCGTGAAATACTATATACATAAGAAATCGGCATCGTGGGTCCTCTCATGAGGCCCACGTGCCCCCTCCCCCCAGGGATCTTATACCTCCAAAACCCTACTCCTAACTCTCCATTCCCAAACCCTATACGCATTCTTTCACTCTGCGAATGTGGTCAACCTCTCTCACTCTGTAGCTGCGACGGAGTTAGGGTAATGGCTTGCAGATACTCCCTCGACATCTTAGCATTTGGCACTGGGCTTTGTGTTATATGGCAGGTGCTTGGCTATTGCAAGAACTATTTCAGAGGTTGTCATTGTGCTAAGAATCAATGTTGAAGCCGACAGTGCCCCTGCTTTGCTGTTGGGCATGAATGCGACCCAGATGTGTGTAGGAACTGTTGAGTTGGTTGCGGGGATGGAACTCTGGGTGTTCCACCACAAAGAAGAGATAATGAATGCAGAAACATTAAGCTCTTGGTATTACATTAAAGGTAATTTCTTTGTATTTTTTTCTTATGTATTTGGTCTTCGGCACTAGCTCTTGGTGCGCTGTGTTTTTTTTTTGTTTGTTTTAAAAAAATAAAAAAAATGGTTTTTGTTTGTGCAGGCGTGTCTCCTCGTCCGTGGCTAGGCACTGAGTTCGGGCTATGTTTTAAATGTCGGACGCGTGGTGCAAGAAATAGGCCCATGGGCTCCTCTCCCGGTCGTGGCATAACGCTTGGTGTATTCTCATTCACTGCAGGAGATATGACGGGTGGTAAGCCATTCTCCTTTCATCTCTAAACTAGCACACAACCAACTTCGAAATAGGTAATCCAAATAGAAATTACTGACTTTCAGTGGCACCTGAGGGAGGACATGCATGGGCCAATGTGAAGAAATGTATGTGGATTTCCATCAGCCATTGAAGGAGAATATACCATTGAGATAAAGGAGGACCAAAGCCCTCCAGAGGGAATCTTGATTTCTGAAAACATAAAGGGCCCTGCTCACGGCTGCCAGACGGCCCAAATCTTTGGCATCTAGCAAACCCAAAATCTCCAAAATGGTTTCATTCGTGAAGAGCGTGAGGGTGCCCAGACCCACATCTCTAACATTGACTGCAGCTGAGTTGAAAAGAAGATTGCCAAGAGGTTTCACTCCATAATTGTTGCTGCTATTTTTCTATTCGAACCCGACCTCAAAGCACATCTGCACATGCTGTTTCATTGGAGGCCTGTCGTGGAGTACCTCTGACAGGACCTGGAATATGCTGCGTTGTTTGTTGCGTGGTAGTGCACGTTCCTTTAGTCCTTTGAGGGCTCCCTCTACGTGATTGGCACTTTGCATGGGCGTTGTCGATTCTTAGGCTCGGATTGTGTAATCGTTGAGGAAGTTGGGTGCAATAACCAAAACCCTACTTTTTTTTTCCTTTTTTTTTTTTATATATATATGAGCTATACGTGTTGTTCAAACTAGTTGCCGCTCGTAAGCTCCACCCTTGT
>ML778532.1:854292-904918 GCA_009831015.1 Picea engelmannii
GTTTCTGTTTCTAATTTTATATTTTGTAACTGAAATACTTACAGTAAAACAACGCAGTCTAGTTTATTTGTACTCCAGCTATCCATTCCCATACACATATTTATACACTATGCAGTCTAGTTTATTTGTTTTTCCATCTATATGCATGTATGCATAAATATAAGTAAGTCGAGATGGTTGCTCCATATTAAAGAGCTAACTTCCTTCATATGAGGTTGCATGTTTGACGCGTAGCTAATCCACTAAAATCTCCTGGGACTCGTAACCTACCTCTCATCCCTTTGACATTCATGCCATAAGAGTTGTGCGGACCACAACGGAAATGGAAATATGGTGGATGGCTCAGCAACCTTCAGCCTCACTAGTGTACCGATGCTCCAATGTCTCGTTGAATAATTGTTGAGAAAATTGAATGCAAATGGTATTTTCTAGTTTTTTTTTTTTTTTTTATTTATTTTTTTTTTTACAGTAACATTTTTAACATGAAATTTGATGCCCCATACAACAATTGTCAGCAGTCAGTAAATTATTTTTAAGATGAGAAAAATGCTTGTTTATTTGGTGGTGCAGGTCTGTTGCGCAAATATCTAGTACAACCAGCACATATGTGGTGGCTTTCCAATCTGGTACAGGTTTCTCTGTTTAGGTAATATGGACGCATCTATGACATGTATGTGCCATTAATTTTGTTTTGACAACTATTGACTTCTGTTTGGGTATACAGGAAGCATAATTTAAACTCTAGTATTCAGTACCAAAGAGTCCTATAAACTTGTTCTTGTACACAATTTCATTCATACTCATGGAACAATTTAACAAACTGGTGCTGCTGGGATCATAGCAGTGCATCTAGAATCTCTATTGGCAATTATAAGACCTCTGCTTCCTTTATATTTTCAATATGTATGTCATTTATATACATTTTGTTTTGTGTTAAAAATTTATGTGCTTGGCTTGCAGGTTAAGTGGAGCTTAGGTAGAGATGGAGCTTGGCCCTTAAGGCTCCAGATTGTGAACGAGGCTCTGATACCATGTGTAATAACCGTATTAATTTAAACATCAATTTATTCCATAAACTGAAACAATAACTTCTACTTGAATGCAGAAAACTCAATAATTTCTTATAATTCAGCACATACGCATGTTAAATTTATCAACGAATAATAATTTCATAACAGAATAAAACAAATATGTAAATTAAAATACCTTGGTCTGATGCTAACCCTCTGCTTGTCTTGTTGACCTTCCTGCTGTTTCCTTGGCCATCTTGAAGCCACAGACCAACTCTTCCCAAACCGTGTTTCTACCTTGCCAACTAGGACAACTTCCTAGCTCCAGGATACCATATGGATATTTTGGCCCCCGTGCCCAAAACCCCCAGCAAACTAGTGCCCCCTGTACTAATCCTTCCCAACTACTGACTCAAACTCCCCTGCACAAATCCAAAAATAACCCTCCAAAAAAAAGATCCTTCTTCCTGTAAGCCTCCTCCGCTCATATCCCTCCTTCACCGCCCTTTTTCCTCATTTATTTCCTTACCTACACATTTATTATCTTATCTGATTATTAATGATTTATCCTATTATTAATGCTCCTTAACCTTATTTATTAATGCTCCTTATCCCCTCTGTATACATAATCTTTTAATTTAAACAATTAAATTTATTAACCCTTTTAAATTTATTACCTTGTTCATTCAATGTGATAGGTAATTAATTTAATTAATTAATTAATCAAAATTATAACAATTAATTAATGAATAAATATTAAATAAATATTATTATGCCAATCTTTGTTTAGTTAAAACCATGTTAAGACAATTAATCACCTAATTAATTTTTACTTAGTAATCCTTAAACATATATTCAACTAGGGTTGTTACAGTATTAGTTCCACATTCTTTTCTTTTCACAATTTTGGGAATTGTGGTATATTGGATGTTTGGCTACGGAAACCTAGAACCCTGAAATCCCGAAATGTGGGTCTCACCTTTTCCTTTCTCGCATTTTGGAAATTTGTGTATGTCAAGGTTTGGACACCGGAACTCACGAAGTTCTGAATCCCAAAATTCCGAAGTGCAGGACCCACCTTCCCTTTTTTTGAATTTCGTAGGTTTGTATATGTGGTTGTTTGGGCACTTGCACTCACAAAATCTTGAACTCCGATTTCTTGAAGTACTAATCACCTTTCACTTTTTTTGGAGTTGTACTGTGTTGATGTTTTGACTTTTGTATTCACGAAAACCCAAACCTCGAAACCCCGAAGTACTCAACATCTTGTCACAATTTCAGGAAATGTTGTGTGTTGATGTCCGGCTCTTGTACTCTCAAAGCCCTGAATCCTGAAACCCCGAAATGTTGACCCACAGTCGTTCCGTATTTCGGATTTTGGCAAACCACAGGGTCCTTTTTTTTTTGTTCGGCACTTGTGATCACCAAAACCCGATTGACCTATGTTCTTCACAAAGTTGTAGGAACTTAGAAGAAACTTATTGTTATGGGAACAACCCTGTTAATTTAATGAATGGACTGGTAAAAGAACGTTGGGGAGTCTTCATCTCGGATAGAGGTACAGATGTAACAGATCGCTTTACAAGTTGATTGTATTGCGAACAGAGGGAAATTTTTCTATGTAGGGTTTTGGTCATAAAAACCCCAAAGTTGTTTGTATTGTTAAGACTGTGGTAGTGTTATAGGTACTAGAAGAAAAGAGGGTAATTATAAATTTTAGGATCTTAATTAAACATTGAAGTGGTGAGTAAATACTCATTTTATCATCATTTAGAAAACTTAAGTTGAATGGTAAGGACAATCGATGACAGTAAGGACTCTAAACAAAGTTTTAGACTCAAGTCTTCTAAAAGAAAGCTTACTTGCTTGAGATCTCGAAAACTTTTCAAGGATAAACGTACAAAAAAAAAAAAAAAAATTGTTTTTATGGTGATTTTTGAGGTACATTACAGTATGAAGGAAATTTAGAAGTTGAAGAATTGTTAGATTGGGTACGTGCTATGGAAAAATACTTCGATTATGAAGATATCGAAGAAGATAAGATGGTGAAGCATCTAGTGACAAGACTGAAAGGTCATGCACTGCTATGGTGGAATGAACTGCAAGTCGAACGCAGGAGCAATGGTAAGAAGAAAATTAAAAACTAGGATAGGATGGTAGCGACGATGAAGGAAAAATTTATCCCAAAGGACTATGAAATCAATTTGTTCAGGAGATTGCAAAACTTGAGACAGAAAATATTATTAGTGGAGTACATTGAATAATTTTATAGACTAAACATCAAGGCTGGACAGAAAGAAAATGAGGATGAAAAGACAACTAGATATATCAATGGGCTGAGATATGAAATCCAAGAGGAGATCATCATGATGTCGGTTAGTAAAGTCGAGGATGATTATCAAGCAGCTTTGAATGTTGAAGAAAAATTGGCCAGGAAACAAAGCCATCGAAGAAGAGGAGGAAACTCAAGAAGAGGTAAGGGAACTACCAGAGAGAAGTTCTAGAAGAAGAAGCACGAAGCTGACAAAAAACATAGTCACCATGAGAAAGGTGTAAGTTCTAAGGAAGGACAACATGGTGGGAGAAGTTTGTTTTCTAGAGGAAGAGCTAGAGGAGGCGTAGTTAGATGCTATACCTATGGAAAAAAAGGGAACAAGTATTGGGAATGTCCTGAGAGAAATAACGAAGGAGGAGGTGAAGCACACATTGTTGAATCACATAATCATGTGGAAGCAGAAGTGACAGAAGGAGGGAAGAACCTCATGATGAGGAATATTCTTCTTAAACCAGAGAAGGAGATGGAGGAACCAATTCAGTGAAAAATCTATTCAGAACTGCTTGCAAGACAAAATACATAGTTTGTAAGGTGATCATAGACAGTGGGAGAACTGACAATTTAGTATCCACAGAGATGGTGGATAAGCTGGAGTTGAATACAACTACCCATCGAAACTCGTACAAGATATCATGGTTGCATAAAGGACATCAAGTAATGGTAAGTCAACAATTCCAGGTTGAATTTAAAATAGGAGGTTATAGGGATGAAATATTATGTGATGTAATTCCTATGGATGTTTGTCATATTTTATTGGGGAGACCATGGCAGTTTGACAGAAAAGTTATTCATGATGGAAGAAAGAATACTTATACCCTAGAAAATAATGGTAGGAAACATATGTTGCTACCAATAGAAGACAAAGATAAAAAGAGGGAAGCTAGTTAAAGTATACTTCTCATGAGTGGGAAGGAACTCTTGAATGAAGTCAAGAAGGAAAAATAAATGCAGTTTGTTGTAGTGAGGAAGCCTAGAGTTATCCTTACAAGTACTTATGTGAAATATTTTCCTATAGAAATCCAGGAACTGTTAGAAAACTTTGTTGACATAGTAGTGGATGAGTTACCTCACTAATTGCCACCCATCAAGAGTATAAGCCATCATATTGACCTTATTCCAAGAGCTAGTTTACCAAAAAAAGAAGCTTATAGGCATTGAAGGAAAATCTCCCTGCAGACAGGTAGATATCCTCTTAAGAGTTAGACTCTTAACTCTTAAGACAGAAGATGCTTATCATGGTCACTGACTTCCTTTTAGATCTAGATAAACTAATGTATGAGGAGGAAGGAGAAAATAAGTACCTTTTTACTGGAGTTTGTCCCTGCACAGTCCGATTTGAGCTCCAATCTTGAACTCTTCAATAAGCCCTGTAGACAAACACAGATACAACCAACTTCCTACTCTATTGAGATTAGTTTGAAACAGATCTATCTATTAGAGACAAGTTCATGTGAGATTAAGCACAAACTAGAAAGAAACAAGCCAAGCATATCATATTAATGAGAACAACAACGAAGGAAACTTACAACTATAGATGCGAGTGCAGCAGCTTCATCAAGTCCTCCTTGTCTAACCCTTGCTCAAAAGACCCATGATCAAAATGACAATAACTTCACTAATTATTCTCCTCCACTTCACTGTGTGTTTCCTATGATATCATAGGTTTCATGCCTCCAATCATTCCTCCTTTCACCATGACAGGGCCTGCTTATATAGGTTTAGAGAGGCCCAACCACTTGAGATATATTTGGGGTAAGTTGAGGATTTTCCTCCTTTAGTTAGGGATCTTCCCTAAGATCATGTCTTGACCAAGGATTCAAATCCAACTACCTTAAGATATAGAAGATATATTTTCCTCATTATTCTCAACCAACCAATTTTCTCCCAGAATAGGTAGCGCTCTCCCAAAAGGGGCATCAGAGAGCTATAATGATTCCTAACAATGCATAGGGGGGCGCCAACACTCCTAACAATAGAAACGCTCCTCAAAAAGGTAGACAAAGCATTATAACGCTCCCTAAGAGTGTATAGGGGAGCGCCAACACTCCTAATAGTGGTATAGGGGAGCGTTCTCCTCTAAAACTCAATTTTTAGTGGTTCTTTCAAATGGCAAGGGGTTTGTAACCCTGTTGACCCATTCCTCTTCTTCCAAATCAAATGTTTGAGGTGTTTCAAGTGCCCTTATGAGGTCGTTATAAGCATGACATAGGAATTATGGCAGTATGTTTTTTCTGACATTTGTGACACTTGCGACCAAAATGAGACACTTGCGACACTTGTAATGACGACACTTGCGACACTATTGAAGTGAGTAGTTTTGATGTGTAACAGATTGCCCCTAAAAGTATGAAGTTAGAAGACAAGAACTGATAACTGAAATGCTTTGCAAACTTTCAAGCAAGGGTATAGATGTAGAGAACCTGACAGAAGCTACACACAAACATCCAACAAATATTATGACATGTTTCAAACCCAAGGAAGGCATACCTATGCTTGGGTGATAAAGACTTGCAAGGTATGGCCGCCATAAAATACACTGTGGATCCATAATTGTATTGATAAAAGGTACAACCATCGAGGATACAGTGTGGATATATACTCCTATGAACTGAACTGATCGTAGCCATGAAGAATACACAGTGGATCTATGATATGACAAGACATAGCCATGACCAATACAAAGTGGATCTATGTGACAGTATATGTGTCATTGTTCAAGAGAAATTCCTTCGCAACCTGGGCAAAGTATATATCAGAGTGATCACTCAACCCAGGGTCTTCTTGCCGATCCCGATGTAGTACAAATCTAACCATGTGAATAGATGTCCTGATGTCGAACATGGCAGAAACCACTTGATTACCAGTCAATGATGTAAATCATTAACAAGTGCGAGGGAAATCATAATTAATGTCAATGATTCCCAAGGTTCCCTAGTACATTCCAATGAATGTGAATGGATGAGATGAAGTCGAACATCCATGGAATCATTCGATCAGAGGTCAATGATGTAATCCCACTGTTGAATGTGAGGAGGCCTGCCATTGAGGCATGCAGGTCCCAAAGTACTAATTGGTTTCTAAGTCTAGTCCCTGGATAATGTGTTGAAGTCGACAGGAATAGACTCATCGAAGGAGGGCCTTGATTTATCCCCCATCAACGAAATGAAATGGACACAGAGATGTAATTGGTATATTAAATGAACATGGACAGACAAGGGTATTGAGACAAGATATTTTTGATGGCTGACTCTCAAGGCGGATACTTCCCTTGAACACTGAGGCACAATAGCATAAACATGACAAAAACTAAAACATGATGATGCAATGGATACTGTGACTTTCATCGGGTGACCCAAAGGAGTAAGAAAAACTCAGAGGATTGGCTTAGTGCAAAGGTTTAGCGGATTAAGATGTGCGCAAAGACAAAGTGCCGTGTTCAAGGGCGACTCTAAGAGTTACTTGGTAATGTTCTTAAAAAACTACTTGGCTTGCCTCTTTCAATTTTTCCCCCATCCAGATAGATGAGTACCTCTTTTTGATTTAACGAGCTCGAGGAGGGTAACACATGATCGATATAAATCACCTTCAGTAAGTTCCTCTTCCTTTGTTTAATGAACTGGAAGAAGTAAGGGTTCAATCCCGTATGGGCCTATCAATGTTTGTTTTAGCGAGTCCAAAGATAGAAAACTCGAAGGTTTTTCATGATTATAGAGTTTGGAAAAACACTTAAAAGAGAACTCCCTCGGTTCCTTTTTTGTAAAGTAGTCTGATAAGACCGGAAAAGAGATAAACTGTCGCTCAATAGACATTTTCTTCAAATACTTTAATGAGCGTGAAGAGAACAAGGTTGCTCGACAATCTTTTCATGTTTAGAGAGTCTAAAAAGAACTTAAAGATGACTCAAATGTTGTCATTTTTCGTAATGTTAGTCTCGCGAGGCCGAAAAAGAGATAAATTATCACTCGAAAGACGCCCTTTCAAACCTTTTAACGAGTGGAAAAGGAAGCAAGATCACTCGACAATCTTTTCATGTTTATAGAGTCTGAAAAGAGCTTAAAGACGACTCCAGGGGGTTCCTTTTTCGTGTATCCATACAGGTCCGAAAAAGAGATAAAAGTCTACCCAGATGCATTCTCATGTATTTATGAGAATGAGAAAGAACAAAGACTAAGCTCGGTATGCCCCCAACTTGACATCTAGTGGATTAACTCTAGAATGATTAGCAAAGGCTGGAGACATGCCCTCCAAGCTTCAATTCATTCACCGACTTTGAGGTTGTCACCAATTTCTCTACGAGATAAGAAAAAGGATAAGGGTGGATGAAAAGAAGGTTCAAGAATCAAGAGAGGTGATTGTTTCATTTTTTAATGAGATTGACACAAGAAAAGAACTATGGTTAGGGCCTCTGTTTCATTTTTTAACAAGCTTGCCACAAAGAAGAGAAACTATGCTCGTGGTTTCTTCTTGATCATGGCTTCCAAGAGAATACCGCTCTGGAAGGATACCATGTCAAGGGACAAAAATCGATCATGGATTCCAGTAGATCTTCACTGGATGGAAGATAATCACTTTGGAAGGAACACATGTCGAGGATCACGATAGAAGTAAGGAGATCAGGCTCCAATAATCCTACCGAAGAAATCACCATGTCCACTACCGGATCCAAATCATCGGAAGTTGAAAGCATGGGAGATGATGAAAAATCAACATCAAGAGGGGAGATAGACTGTATATCTGCCTGAATTTCTTCATGAGGGGGAAGAAAAGAAGATCAGTGATGGTTATTATCCCGAGGTAACTTGTCAATGTGAAACATTTCCAGAATAGATTCATCAAAAGGAAAAATTGGGGAAATGTAGTCGATTATAGACGATAACTAATTCAACTGTGATTGCATCGAGGAACTGTTAGGTGACAATAGATGTTGATCATCCGATGAGGGAGAAGCGGATGGGATAGAAACATATGATGTTTCGGCTAGACTAAGTGGCATGGTGTCACCTAGTGCATCGAATTCCAACAGACAAGGTACAATCCAAGGGTCAAATGATTCCAAAGATTGATAAGCCGCGGTCGAAATCATATCGATGGTGGAAATATGATGGATAGTCAGTGGAAGTGGTGTAGGGAAGGTACCCATGAGGCTAGAATATTTTAGTAAGCCAACACCAACGCTTTCATACGTGATCTTGTGTTTTCCTAAGAAAGGAATATTGTTGGTAGCGGGAGTGCGAGCATTAGTCGTGCAGAAATCCAACTGATCAACAGTGACAATTTTTCCCTGATGAGGAAATTGGACACAGCAAAAAATAGACGAGGCAACGACAGTCATAGCATAAAACCAACTTCTTCCAAGTAACAAGTTGTAATCGAAGGGAGCATCGACCACCTCGACATCAACAGTAACAGTTTTGCCACCCAATTGGATGGGCAGGGACTGTAAAATCCCATGAGGATGAAAACCTCACCCATCGAAGGCACGTAACATCATTGGGGATTTGTTGAGTGATGGTGATTTTAAACCTTTCCAACATGCCAAAGACATGACACAAGTCGAGGCTCCCTCATCCAGAATAGTTCAGTGTATTTGTTGATTATGAACAACAACATCAACTTGAAAAGCAAGTTGGTGAGAGAGTCGAGACACATAATTGTCCAGGTTAAACATGATATGGTTGGACAACTCAGGATCAATAGCACCAAGAGCAGCCAAGATCTTTCTACGTTGACTGGGGCAGTACTGTAGAACTTCTAACGTAGACATAGCACACGGTGCTTGAGCCAAATCTTCAACAATGTTGTAGTTCTGGGCGGCACGCGAACTAGGATTAAAGGTAGCTTTATGTATAGTGATCTTAGGAGGGCATAAGATAGAGTATAACGTAGGTTTCTCAATTTGGAGTGATCCAGATGGAGGATTAACCGATGGAAGAGTAACGGAGGATGATGATGGATCCGGTAAAGTACCGATACCATTAGTGTCTTTTCCTTTGTCAGGGTTACCTGGTGTGTCGTATGTCTTAGAGAGAGTGTTCAAATTGATCCCATTAAACATATAAATATGTGCATTCGAGGAGGCCTCATCATGAGGATCGCTAGAAATACCCCCAGGAGAGGGGGTTTGAGCAACCATGGATTTATACTGTGTAAAAGGTTGAGTAAGCACAGCGGGTTGTGACTTTCCTTGGAAAATTTTGGCCACTTCATTGCGAAGTGGATAGTCTCGAGTGTAGTGATCATCACCACAAATGATACATGGGAATTTCAATTTCCGTTGTGTTTTCTTTTCGGTAGCAGGTGTTTGATTTTTTGGTTGTTCATTGTTATTTTTTGATTTATTCTTTGTCTTCTTCTTACCTCCAGATTGTTGTGAAGGGGCAGATTGAACTGAATTCACCTTAGAGATATGATTTTTGGGGGAGGTAGAGGAGAGTGTGGTTGATTGGGAAAAATATTGAGTTTTGACGGAACCGATAACACCATTCACATGAGATGAGGATGACGGTTTTGATGGATTGGTATTAGCTCGAGCAACATTCGAAAGAAAATAATACAAAGTACCAGATTGGGAATAGAACAAATCTAAATACTGAGCCCAAGCGATGGATTGTTCCTCTGTGACCGCACCACCCATAGCGACATCGCGAGTGATCGGGGGTAACAGTGATTTAGTGAACCATTCCACCAATAGTATGTCAGGAATGACTGCATTGATCATCCTTCATCGTTGCCTCCACTCATGAATATGGTCAGAGATATGCACGGAGTTAGTTTGACAAAGGGAGGTCAAGAGTTTAGCACCCATCTCGTAGTGAATAGGCAGTTGAAAGTG
This sequence comes from Picea engelmannii, assembly GCA_009831015.1. Classification (NCBI taxonomy): domain Eukaryota; kingdom Viridiplantae; phylum Streptophyta; class Pinopsida; order Pinales; family Pinaceae; genus Picea; species Picea engelmannii. The sequence goes on from ML778532.1 coordinate 864,470, forward strand.
TGTGAGGAAAGACATGGCAAGGGAATTGAAATCATGGAAAGAAGCACGTGGTAGCTCGATATACCATTTTTCTTATGAATCGGTAACTGTTCGCTAGAAAAGACACAAACGTATAGAATCATCCATGAGGGAGTTTGATGAACACCACAAATGGAAAGTCATCACATGGTTGTTCGGATCTTCGCCAGGGTTTCCGTCAAATTTTGGAATATCAGAAGGAAGTTTAGCTAGAATGACTGGCCAAACTGGTGAATGAAAAATAGGATCGTTAGTTAACCGAGAAAAGTCTAGGAGATCCAGAGTCGCAAGGAAAGGTAGTTGTCGATTAATTTGCGGATGATATTGGTGCATCATAGAAACACCAATAGGACCATAAAATGGGTTAGGTGGATAGTTGTAACCCGTAGGTCCTACTATATACAGTTGTTGCTGGCCAGGATAAGCAGGATTCGATGGTGGATGAGAAAAATTTGCATAACCCAGTGGGTTCTGAGCATTATAGGCTAGGTGATTTTCTTGCCCATGAGGAGGATAAACATTTTTCCCTTGAGAATGGTAAGGAGTAGATCCCGGAGGTGGATACACATTAGACCCATGAGGAGGATAAGACTGTGGTCCTGGAGAACTCCAGGTGGTGTTTGGGATGCCGCCCAGATAAGATTGTGCATAAGATGTTTCAGAAGGAACAAGATTGGATACTCCTCCTAGTGGGCTATTATGTGAGTGCCCCCCAATGTGGGGTTGTGTAAAAGTGCCTACTGAAGGTTTTCTAGCAAACGAGGGTTTCCCTCCTGCATGTGGTGGATTTATGACCTGGGTATGACTAGAAAACGGAGGTTGCCCTCGAGGAGGAGCATGAAAAGGGGGATGTCCCCCAGGAGGGGTAGGCCCACCATGGAAAAGTAGTCCTCTAGGAGGGGAAGGTTCATTGGATGGTGGTTTCCCTCGATCCGGTTGTGTTTGGCCAGCAGGGGTCTGCATTCTCGTGTGAGAAGATGTCCTAGTAGGATCGTGTGGAACATGTGGAGTTGTAGAGTAAAAACTTGTAGAAATGGGGATAGAGATTGAAGTGCTTTGGAGATGAGTAGAGGTGATGAGTGCAGCATTAGGATGGACTTGTGCTGGTGTAACAGTAGGGTTAATAACCTGATCGACTGGGTGACTCATGGTTTGACCAGATGTTCCTGTTTCACTGGGAGGGTCATGAGGATGAAAAGGTTGTCGAAAGGATTCGAAATGTTCATAGAGATCGTGTCCCTATGAAGTCCTCCATATAGAACAAACAGGTGTGGGATTGGTATCTATTGCACTGCTAGGACGAACAGGAGTCCTATACTCATCACCAAATATTGGTTCTATGGATCCCATATATGTTTCGATAAAATTCCTCTCTAGTAATCGTGGGACCTCTTCATCTATGACATTCCCAAGGGAGTCTAAACGAACCAAAAGTGGTTCGAGAGGAGTTACTGACATAGATGTAGTGGTATTTTCAACTGTGACCAAAGCACCTTTTGAGTTATCTAATGGAGGAGCAATAGCACTTCCAACGTCGGATTTATTTTCTACCTCTCTATGGTAGTTGTCTTCTGGCGGGTTAGGAGGTAAGGGTTGATAGCCTTCCGGAGGCATCCCTTGCATCCTACGCGATCGACGAAGACCTTTATTGTCTACGGGCTCAATTGTGGAGAATAACAGAACACACTGAAAATCTAGGGCCAACTAACAAAAAGAAACAACATACGCTAATAAAATCTAGGAATCAACCAAGCAGACAAAACTTCTCTCGATGATCGTACTAGTTGGTGATGAAATCCAACGTCACGTGATCAAGTCAAGAAGGGGCTAGGATATGGTGGAATAGTTACAATGGTGACCTACTTAATGGAATTTCACCTTGGTGCAAGCTTCCATGCAGTAATTGTGGATTTACCCTCCAAGGAGCCCGAGTGAGTTTAACCAATGTCTGTTCCAGGTACAGTGAGACTTCCCTTCACTGTCACCTTTTGTAAGTACCTAAAGGTTATGGCAACTAAAGACACCAATTCACAATGAGTCCTTGGGCGAGAATAGTCGACAGTCCGATCTGAAACGTATGGGCAGGATAATAATTCCAAAATCAACCCGAGAGGCTCCCACACATAATCGTGGGTATACCTCCAAGCGACCCCCAATATACAATTCGACCACTACAAATAGTTGAACCATGGAGGGATAATCTCCGTAATTCACCCGAATGCGACCTCGTGCATAACCCCTGTGTGAGAGGGGGATCCCATAAAACCAATACGACAATTGGATTTGACTCTCCCTAGCTCAAGATGCTAATGTCTGTTTTGAAAACTTTAGAGATTTGTACTCACAGCCTAATCCAAAGTGCTAACCCTAGTCTATTGTTGGTGGAAGATCCTAAAAACAAAAAATGTTCTAGATAATTTTTAATTAGCGTTCGTTTTACAACTATTCTTTACTCAAAGGGTGTATGAAAGTGAAACTGATGGAATGATGACTCAATTCCCAAAAAGATGCATGAAAGATGATAAGCAATTGTTTCTTTTCAATGAATGCATATTTAAGGGAAAGAGAAAGAGTCGTTTTCACTATCAAACACTAATATGGAATGTCCTCAATCAAGTTTGTTCTCAATCGAATGCAATGCAATACTAAAACATTTCAGAAATGGCTTCTAACATGCAAACCAATCACTAATATGTATTTGTTTTCGTTTGTATGTGAATGAAGATTAATTCAATGCAAAAACTTCTCCTACCAATGACCCTTTCAGATCAAGGAGATTCAGATAGGGATAAGTAGGTTTCGCACAAACAACACACCCTCTTGCGATGATTGAAACAAGAAGAAAAGAAAACAAAAGATAACAAAGAAAATCAAGCAATTCACTCAAAAGATTGATGTTTAAGAACAATGACCTCAAAAAACCAAATGAGATGATTCACAGATTGTTGATGCCCTTCACCAGAGTTCCCGCTCAGTCGGATAGGAGAGAAGAAAGCAGTGGATTGATTCCAAGTTCTCAACAACAGAAAAACTCAAAAATGAGGAAGAAGGCCACAAAATCTAAACAACAAAGTGCTTATTTCTTGGAAGGAAGGATGTCAAAGTTCAATATGAAGAAGCATTGATTCACAAAGAAGCTCAGTAAGTGAAAAAATAGACACTGGATCTTAGAAAATGAAATTCTGGAAAGGATTTTTTGCAAAGAGAGGATAGCGCTCTGGTGTAAGGGGCACCAGAGTGTTATAACGCTCTATATAAGGCTTTCAGGGAATGATGCCGCCCTGCTAACAAGTTAGGGAAGCGCTGGTGTCCTACAAGCCAAAAAAATGTCCAAAAAACCCTTAAACTTAGTTGAACTTTGGCATTCAGAGTATGTGTGATGGAATAAGGATTCAATCAGCATATGAAATCAAACAAATAGGGTGAACAAGGTCTGAAAACAACAAAGGGTAAGACAAGGTCTATGAGGAAAACCAAAACTAAAAACGTTCTGATTCGTCCCCAGTATGGTCGCCAATTTCTGTTGAAGGAAAATCTCCCTGTGGACAGGTAGATCTCCTCTTGAGAGTTAGACTCTTAACTCTTAAGATAGAAGATGCTTATCATGGTCACTGACTTCCTTTTAGATCTAGATAAACTAATGTATGAGGAGGAAGGAGAAAATAAGTACCTTTTTACCGAAGTTTGTCCCTGCACAGTCCGATTTGAGCTCCAATCTTGAACTGTTCAATAAGCCCTGTAGACAAACACAGATACAACCAAATTCCTACTCTATTGAGATTAGTTTAAAATAGATCTATCTATTAGAGACAAGTTCATGTGAGATTAAGCAGAAACTAGAAAGAAACAGGCCAAGCATATCATATTAATGAGAACAACAACGAAGGAAACTTACAACCGTAGATGCGAGTGCAACAGCTTCATCAAGTCCTCCTTGTCGAACCCTTGCTCAAAAGACCCACGATCAAAATGACAATAACTTCACTGATTATTCTCCTCCACTTCACTATGTGTTTCCTATGAGATCATAGGTTTCATGCCTCCAATCATTCCTCCTTTCACCATGAGAGGGCCTGCTTATATAGGTTTAGAGAGGCCCAACCACTTGAGATATCTTTGGGGTAAGTTGAGGATTTTCCTCCTTCAGTTAGGGATCTTCCCTAAGATCATGGCTTGACCAAGGATTCGAATCCAACTTCCTTCAGAGATTGAAGAGATCTTTTCCTCATTCTTCTCAACAAACTAATTTTCGCCCAGAATAGGTAGCGCTCTCCCAAAAGGGGCATCAAAGCGCTATAACGCTCCCTAACAATGCATAGGGGGGAGCCAGCACTCCTAACAGTAGCACCACTCCTCAAAAAGGTAGACAAAGCATTATAACACTCCCTAAGAGTGTATAGGGTGTTGGAAAATCTTTAACAAACAATGCATGCTTGTATACTTGTCATTGATGACAAGTACAACAGTGAAGTTCAACTAACGAAATCTTTCAAAGCTATTACTGTAGTGTTTGATGCTCATGGTTGCTGGATGAAGGGCTTGAACTAATGTTCAATGGTCTCCAATTCAATTGTCAAGAGATCATGATGGAGTTTCGAGCTGGAATGATGTCTCTGGAGGGGACACGAGTTGTGCCAGATACTCGAAAAGGACTTGTTCGTGTAGCTAAGGGAAATGAGGGTTTGTTGCACTTTCAATGGCTTTATTGAACAAGTAATGTGGTAGAAGTTGATCAAATTGTATTTCTAGATGAAGCTGTATTTGAAAAGGTCCAGGAAACCCCCGAGCGAGTGTACATTTTGAAATTCAAGGAGGATGATTGCAAATTCTTTTTCTGGATGTAGGTTCTTGATGACCATTAGATCAAGTGTTGATCGGGACTGTTGATCTGGACCATCGACTCCATTTCAGAGTTTCACAACTTGCGACTTGGACAGGCAAGAAATATGACAATTGAAATCGCGATATGCAAAATTGTGATTTAATCGCAGTCGTCAGATCAAGGTGTGATTTGGACCATTGAATCCATTCCATAGTTTTGCGACGCGCGAATTGGAGAGGTAAGAAACAAAATCATCAAAATTGTGATATGAGAAATCGCGATTTAATCCCATCCATCAATTCACAATGTGTTTTGAACCGTTGATCTGAGCTCCAACTTAGAGCTTTGCCTATCGCGACTTGGAGAGGTAAGAAACAAAACCATCGAAATCGCGATTTAATCCCAACCATCAATTCATGATGTGTTTTTGACCATTGATCTAATCTTCATTTTGAACTTTCACTTATCACAACTTGGAGTGACAAGGACCTCCATCGAAGGAATTGCGAGATGCAAATTAACAATGAAATCTAGGCCATAGATTCATTGAGATCGTGGATTGTTGATCTCAGCTCCATCTTGGGGTTTCAGGGATCGCGACTTGGAGAGTCGAGATGCCTCATCTCTAGACTCACGAAAGGAAAATTCATGAAAATCACTTTTTGTATAAGCGCTTGATCATGGCCATGGTCATATTGGAGAAGGAGATAGTGTAGAAAAGCTCTGTATCAGAGCTTCGGAGATCGCAACATGAAGTGTCGAGACACTCTACCATAGGATTGCCAAAATGCCGAAACCCGATTTAAAGGCAATGTTAATAAATTTCATCCAACGGAGCAAATAAACTGGAATATGATTGGAGGGTTACTATTCTCTCTCATAGTTAACTCCTCAGTTACAAATCGATTATCAAAACAGACTCATGATTGCCGATCGGTTGGCATTTCAGTTGCTCGGACGATTGGTTTTTCTTTTTCCTTAGAAGATTCAAAGTGGAATTTTTGCATCGGTGTGCATAAAATAAGAAGAGATAGACTATGCGGAGTTATTTTTTTTGGACGAAAAATGAATGAAACTGTAAGAAAGGGAAAATCATAGAATGCGCAGTGTGAGACCGAGAATATGTGCAGTGTGAGATAAAACTCAGAGAAGAGTAACATATGAGGAAAAGAATTGAAGCAGAGTAGAATAACAAAACAAGTTGAAGCAGAGAAGAATGACAGAACAAGTTGAAGCAGAGCAGATTTGTAGAACAGACAAAGGAAGCGAAGAATTGCAGAACAGTTAGAAGAAGACTAGATTTACAGAACAAAGAAAGATTGGTAAGAATCGATTTATCTGTGTAGTTGTCTGTTTATTTATTCATTCATTTTCCAGGGTGGTAGGGAGGTGCTAGGGAGTATTGTTTTCCTCAAAGTTTCAAGTGGGAGCTTGAACATAGAGAGTTGTAGCTTCCATTTTATTTCAGCCAGAGAAACCAGGGTGGTAGGATGGTGCAAGGGAGAATAAGTGTTCTCTGTTATACTGGTTGGAGCCTATGTAACTGGAAGTTGGTGCTGGAACATTTGGGGAGTTGGTGCTTCATTCTAGTGGGTGCTAGAGAAACAAGAGAGTCGGTGCTCTCAAAAAATTTGCAGCTTGTAAAACAGAGGTAGCAACCTCACATTGAGTTGGTGCTCAATTATAGATGATGTATAGAACTTAAAAGACTGCCTATCATTTCAAAGAAGAAGAGGTTTTCTCCTTTTATGGGTTTCCTCGTGAAAATCTGTCTCTGTGTATACCTTATGTGTGACTGATGCCCTTTACTTTTACTGTCCATATGCTGTATAATGTTGATGATCACTTGAAGAAAGATTGAGAATGTTTTAATTGTTGAAAAGTGTTTAAGCTCAATAACAACTGATTCATCCCCCCATCTCAGTTGTCTTAGTAATTTCAACAATTGGTATCAGAGTGGGTTCCTTTTATTCAAAGGTAGATCTATAAGCTTAAACATGACAAGTCATGAAGGGACTTCAGCCTCTAATCCCCCTCTGTTTGATGGAACAAATTTTGCCTTCTGGAAGATTAGAATGAGAACATACTTAATGGCCTTGGGTGTTGATGTTTGGGATGTAGTAGAGACTGGATATACAAAGCCTATAGTGCTAGCCTTCAAGGACGATAAGTTAGAGTTTAGTTTTAATGCTAAGGGAATGAATGCTATCTTGAATGGACTTGTTGAAGCTGAGTTTGTAAAAGTGATGCATCTTGAAACTGCCAAAGCAATGTGGCATAAACTTATTAGCAGTTATGAAGAAAATGAGAAAGTGAAAGATGCCAAACTTCGAACATACAGATTGAAATTTGAACAACTAAAGATGAATGAAGAAGAAATAATTAACAAGTATTTTTTAAAAGTTGAAGAACTTGTAAATGCCATGAAGGGTCTTGGTGATAAGTTTGACGACTCACTCTTAGTTCAGAATATTTTAAGATCTCTGCCTGATAAATTTAATCCAAAAGTCTCTGCAATAGAAGAATTAAATGATATCAAAACCTTGTTCATTGATCAACTTATAGGAACTTTAACTGCATATGAAATGAGAATTAGCAACGATAAATCTAGTACTAGAGAAGCATCTTTTAAAGCAGACAAGAATATTGATTCAGAATTAGATGACATTGAGGAAAAATTTGTGAGAAGGTTAAAGAAAGGATCAGGAAAATATCAAGGGAAGTTGCCCTTCAAATGATTTAACTATGGTAAGATAGGTTATTTTGCATCTAAGTGTCCCCATCAGAAAAAGGACCAGAACTCTGATGATGAAAAGAAGTAAAAATACAAGAAATATAATAAGAAGAAAAGTTTGGTTGCAAATAATGACAATTCCTCGGAAGACACCGATAGTGACTCTTCCTGTGAAGATAAGGCAAATGAATTCATGCTTATGGCCAAAGAGGATTATGATAATAAAAGCATAGGCAATGATGCTAATGATGAAGAAGTTGTGGTTGACATGGAAGGAGAACTGATTAGTGCATTGGAAGAAATTGAAAGACTCGGAATTAAGAATAGAAAGAAAAAACAATTGTTGATACAATTCGAGAAAGAAAGTAAAAAACCTGATGAAGACTTTGCTCTGCTGAAAGTGGAATTAGAAGAGGCAAAGAAAATAGAAGACATACTGAAACAACAATTGTCAGAGAAGAAAGTCAGGTGTGAAGCCTTATAAGAAGAGATAGTAAAAATCAAAAAATAAATGGAGAAGTTTAAAGGATTGTATCACCAAAATCTACCAAGTATTAAAGCCTCGGAAGGATTAACCTGCATTCTAAATTAGCAAAGAAATTCAAAATTGAAATCTAGATTGGGATATGAAGAAGGATCAAGTAGTGATCATCCAAGTAATACAGAATCTATCAAGTTTGTCAAATCCTCAAACATTGACAACAATTACTCTGCAGAAACAAAGAAGGAAAATCAACCATCAAGAAGGAATGAAAGAAAATGTAGTAGAACCGAATTTGTAGACCAGAAAGATTATCGGCATGAAAGAAATCAACCTCCTCAAAGAAGAAAGATTTTTTCAAGGTACAAATATTTTTTCTATGGTTATTGTTTTTTCTGCTCTAATTTTGGTCACAAAGCTATAAACTGTCCTTTAAGATTTAGATATGAACAATCAAGATGTTCAATGAATAACTATCTTCCACAACAAAGATTGAGACAACCAAGCAACAAACAATCATAGACTATAAATCATGTGATGACTGGGAGAAAGACACAGGTGAAACACAACAACAGTTATGAGCATGAAAATCGTTATGATCTGTTATTCAATGAACCAGAATGTTACAACTGTCATAATTATGGACATAAAGCTGCAGACTGTCGCTTAAGGAAATACAATCTAGACTTAAACCCCACTGCTGAAAATGTCAAGGTTTGGAAGAAGAAAGCAGATGACAAGTGTGGACTAGTATTATCAGCGCAAAAACAAAAGAATCCCTGGTATATTGACAGTGGATGTTCAAAACATATGATTGGAGACAAAAGTAAGTTTCTAACTTTAAGTGAAAACAAATCAGGGAATGTAACTTTTGGAAATGATGCACTAGGAAAAACAAAAGGTAAAGGAATGGTAAGCCTGAGTAATGGCAAAGGAAAAGCTCAAGATGTGTTGTTTGTAGATGGTCTGAAACATAATCTACTAAGTGTCAGTCAAGTTTGTGAAAACGTATGTGAAGTTGTTTTTACTTCTAAAGACTGTAAAATAAAGGCTTGGAGTTCAGGACAACTTATTGCAAAAGGGATAAGAACATAAAATAATGTCTATGTGTTAAAAGAAGAAAAAGAAGAATGTCACTTAAGAAAATATGATGAAAGTTGGTTGTGGCATAGGAGACTTGGTCACCTAAATTGTGATCACATAATCAAACTCAAAAACAATGGGGCAGTAAAAGATCTTCCGAAGATATCAAAGCCATATGACTCTGTTTGTAAACCCTGTCAGATAGGAAAGCTTACTTGCACTCAATTGAAATCTAAAAAATTTCCTTCAATAGAAAAACCTCTCCAGTTAGTTCATATGGATCTATGTGGAGCATCAAGGAAAGAAGGTACAGGAAAATAAAATTACTTTATGTTGATTATTGATGACTAACTTGGGTTGCCTTTTTGAAAGAAAAATATGAAGCATTTGAAAAATTCAAAGTGTTTAAGGCTTTGACTGAGAATCAAACAGGAAAAATATTAACGGCAGTAAGGTCTGATAGAGGAGGAGAGTTTAGTTCAGGGAACTTCAAAGAGTTATGTGATAAACATGGGATCAAAAGAGAGTACACAATTCCAAGGACTCCACAACAAAATGGAGTTGTTGAGAGGCAGAATAGGTCAGTACAACAAATGGAAAGATCAATGATGAATGAAAGGAACATACCTCAAACATATTGGGTGGAATAAATTCATACAGTTGTTCGTATTATTAACAAATCTCATCTCATGCCACACAGTGACAAGACTCCTTATGAACTATGGTTTGGAAGACCTGCTTCAATCAAGCATTTTAAAGTTTTTGGGAGTAAATGTTATATCAAGAATAATGATGAAGATATTGGCAAATATGATGACCGGGCTGATGAAGGTATCTTTTTGGGTTATGCTACAAATAGTAAAGGGTACAGATGGTACAATAAGAGACTGCATAAACTAGTTGATTGTATAGATATAAAAGTTGATGAAGAAATTCCAGTCAGAAATGTAAGCAGTGTTGAACCAAGAACATAATATATAGTTGAAGATGAAAATGAATAGGTCCAAGGATCAGAAAAGGAAGAATCTGAATCAGATGAAGACACAAATACTTCAACTGACACAAATCAACATAAATAAGCAAAATCACCTCTCAGAATTTTTAAAAAGAATCATCCTGAAAATCAGATAATTGGAGATATAAATAAAGGAGTTCAGACAATAAGGAAATTGATTAAAGAGTCAGAACAATCTCAGTTTGATTTTTTATCTATGACTGAACCTAAAAATTTTGATGAAGCCAGCAAGCATGATGATTGGATTAGAGCTATGAATGAAGAACTAGATCATATTGAGAAGAACAATACTTGGGAGCTTGTCCCTAGACCTGAAGATAAAAATATAATAGGTTCCAAATGGGTGTTCAAGAATAAAATGAATGAAAAAGGACAAGTTGTTCGAAATAAATCCATATTGGTCTATAAAGGATATGCACATGTTGAAGGTTAGGACTTTGATGAAACCTTTGCACCAGTGGCAAGATTGGAAGCCATCAGAATGTTTCTTGCCTATTCATGTCATAAAAACTTTAAATTTTATCAGATGGATGTTAAGTCGGCATTTCTTAATGGAGATCTAGAGGAAGAAATATATATGGAGCAACCTGAAGGATTCTCATTGACAGATAATCCTAATTATTTTTGCAAGATGAAGAAGGCCTTATATGGACTAAAACAAGCACCACGAGCTTGGTATTATAGACTGGACAAATTTTTACAAGAAAAAGGGTTCAAGAAAGGTATTGTTGACAGTAACCTTTACATTAAGTCTGAAGGTGATAATTTACTAGTTGTTTTGGTTTATGTAGATGATATTATTTTTGGTTGTACTAATGAATCATCTGTCCAATGGTTTGCTAACTCTATGCAAACAGAATTTGAAATGTCCATGATAGGAGGACTATCATATTTTCTTGGCTTACAAGTAAAACAAAGTTCTACAGGAATAATTATTTCTCAAGAAAATAATTTGAAAGAGATGTTGAAGAAATTTCAGATGGAAGATTCCTCTCTAGTTAGCACACCTATGGTGGTTGGTTGCAAACTAAATAAAGATGATATCTCATATGATGTTGATCAAAGGACATATCTCTCTATGATAGGAAGTCTTCTGTACATCACAACATCCCATCCTGATATAATGCAAGCTGTTGGAATGGTAGGTCGTTATTAGTCTGCTCCTAAACAAAGTCATTTGGTAGCTGTCAAAAGGTTATTTAAATACTTGAAGGGAACAATGACTTATGGTCTGTGGTATCCCAGAAATCAAAATTTCCAGATAACTGCTTACTCAGATGGAGATTGGGAAAAATGTGTTGATGAGAGAAAAAGCACCAGTGGAGGAGCATTCTTTCTGGGTGACTCATTAGTTGCATGGATTAGTAAAAATCAAGGATCCATTTAATTATCCACTACAGAGGAAGAATACATTGCTGCTGCTACTTGCTGCACACAAATTTTATGGATGATACAAACTCTTGCAGATCAGAAGTTAACTTACATTGATCCCATTCCAATTCACTGTGATAACACCAGTGCCATTAGTGTCTCCAAGAATCATGTTCTTCATTCCAAGACTAAGCATATTCCAATAAAGTACCATTTTCTTAGAGAACAAGTTACAAACATAATTGTTCAATTGAATTATATACCTTCTACAGAACAGATTGTGGATATATTTACAAAACCATTAGAAGCAACCCCTTTTGGATATCTTCATCAAAAGTTGGGGGTTATAATTTCTTGTGTCTAATCTTTTCACCTGGTCAGGGGGAGTACTTATTGAATATCTGGTGTATTTCCAAGATTCTTATAGTTGACAGGGGGAGCATGTTTCTTCTTTGACATTGATGTAAAAGGGGGAGAAAAGAGTTCAGGAGGAGAGTCTGAATGCATGTGGGTGCTTGAGTTGCCATCAATGCCAAAGGGGGAGAATGTTGGAAAATCTTTAACAGACAACACATGCTTGTATACTTGTCATTGATGGCAAGTACAACAATGAAGTTCAACTAATGAAAGCTTTCAAAGCTATTACTATCGTGTTCGACACTCATGGTTGCTGGGTGAAGGGCTCGACACAACGTTCAATGGTCTCCGATTCAATTGTCAGGAGATCATGCTAGAGTTTCGGGCTAGAATGATGTCTCTGGAGGGGACACGAGTTGTGCCAGATACTTGAAAAGGACTTGTTCATGTAGCTAAGGGAAATGAGGGTTTGTTGCACTTTCAATGGCTTTATCGAACAAGTAATGTGGTAGAAGTTGATCAAATTGTATTTCCTGATGAAGCTGTATTTGAAAAGGTCTAGGAAACCCCTGAGCAAGTGTACATTTTGAAATTCAAGGAGGATGATCGCAAATTCTTTTTCTAGATGTAGGTTCCCAATGACCATCAGATCAAGTGTTGATCGGAACTGTTGATCTGGACCATCGACTCCATTCCATATTTTCATGACTCACGACTTGGATAGGCAAGAAATATGACAATTGAAATCGCGATATCCAAAATTGCGATTTAATTGCAGCCGTCAGATCAAGGTGTGATTTGGACCGTCGACTCCATTCCAGAGTTTCACGACTCGTGACTTGGACAGGCAAGAAATGTGACCATTTAAATCATGATTTAATCGTAGCCGTCGGATCAAGGTGTGATATAGACCATCGACTCCATTTCGGAGTTTCACGACTCGCGACTTGGAGAGGTAAGAAACAAAACCATCGAAATCGTGATATGCGAAATCGTGATTTAATCCCAGTCGTCAATTCACGATGCATTTTGAACCGTTGATCTGAGCTCCAACTCAGAGCTTCGCCTATCACGACTTGGAGAGGTAAGAAACAAAACCATCGAAATCACGATATGCGAAATCATGATTTAATCCCAGCCATCAATTCAGGATGTGTTTTGGACCATTGATCTAAGCTTCATTTTGGTGTTTCGCTTATCACAACTTGGAGTGACAAGGACCTCCATCGAAGGAATTGTGAGATGCGAATTCACGATGAAATATGGACCATAGATTCATCAAGATCATGGACCATTGATCTCAGCTCCATCTTGGGGTTTTAGGGATTGCAACTTGGAGAGTCGAGATGCCTCATCTCCAGACTTACGAAAGGCAAATTCGTGAAAAGAACTCTTTGTATAAGCGCTTGTTCATGGCCATGGTCATATTGGAGAAGGAGCTAGTGTAGAAAATCTTTGTATCAGAGCTTTTGAGATCGGGACATGAAGTGTCGAGATACTCTGCCACAGGATTGCCAAAATTCTGAAACCCGATTTAAGGGAAATGTTAATAAATTTCATCCAACAGAGTAGATACACTGGAATATGATCAGAGGGTTATTGTTCTCTCTCACAGTTAACTTCTCAGTTACGAATCTATTAGTGAAAAAGACTCATGATTGTTGATCGGTTGGCGTTTCAGTTGCTCAGATGATTAGTTTTTCTTTTGCCTTAGAATATTCGAAGTGGAACTGCTACGTGGCTGTGCATAAAAGAAGAAGAGACAGACTGTGCGGAGTTAGTCATTCTGGACGAAAAATGAATGAAACTGTAAGAAAGGGAAAATCATAGAATGCGCAGTGTGAGACTGAGAATATGCGCAGTGTGAGATAAAACTCAGAGAAGAGTAGCAGATGAGGAAAAGACTTGAAGCAGAGCAGAATAATAGAACAAGTTGAAGCAGAGTAGAATGACAGAACAAGTTGAAGCAGAGCAGATTTGCAAAATAGACAAAGGAAGAGAAAAATTGCAGAACAGTTAGAAGAAGACCAGATTTACAGAACAAAGAAAGATTGGTAAGAATAGATTTATCTGTGTAGTTGTTTGTTTATTTATTCATTCATTTTCCAGGGTGGTAGGGAGGTTCTAGGGAGGACTGTTTTCCTCATAGGTTCAAGTGGGAGCTTGAACACAGGGATTTGTAGCTTCCATCTTATTGCAGCCAGAGAAACCAGGGTGGCAGGGTGGTGCAGGGAGAACAAGTGTTCTCTATTATACTGGTTGGAGCCTATGTAACTGGAAGTTGGTGCTTCCATCCAGTTGGTGCTAGAACATTTGGGGAGTTGGTGCTTCCTTCTAGTGGGTGATAGAGAAACAAGAGAGTCGGTGCTCTCAAACAAGTTGCAGCTTGTAAAACAGAGGTAGCAGCCTCACATTGAGTTGGTGCTCAATTATAGATGATGTACAAAACTTAAAAGACTTCCTATCATTTCGAAGAAGAAGAGGTTTTCTCCCTTTATGGGTTTCCTCGTGAAAATTTGTTTCTGTGTATACATTATGTGTGACTGATGCCCTTTAATTTTACTGTCCATATGTTGAATAATGTTAATGATCACTTGAAGAAAGATTAAGAATGTTTTAATTGTTGAAAATTGTTTAAGCTCAATAACAATTGATTCACCCCCCCCTCTGAGTTGTCTTAGTAATTTCAACATAAGGGAGCGCCAACACTCCTAACAGTGGTATAGGGGAGGGTTCTCCTCTAAAACTCAATTTTTAGTGATTCTTTCAAATGGCAAGAGGTTCATAACCCTGCTAACCCATTCCTCTTCTTCCAAATCAAATGTTTGAGGTGTTTCAAGTGTCCTTCTAAGGTTGTTATAAGCATGACATAGTAATTATGGTAGTATGCTTTTTGTGACATTTGTGACACTTGTAATGATGACACTTGCGACACTATCGAAGTGAGTAATTTTGATGTGTAACAATAGGTTGACACCTAGAGAGAATGAGGAAGTCAAAAATCAAGTCCAAGAGTTGTTGGATAAAGGTTTAGTCAGGGAAATCCTAATCCCATGTGCAGTACCAACTGTGTTAAGTCCAAAGAAGGATGGAGAATGGAGAATGTGTACAGATTCTTGAGCCATCAACAAGATAACCATTAGGAACAAATTTCCTTTACCGAGGATGGATGATTTGATGTATTGTTTGAGTGGAGAAATCTGTTTTTCCAAGATAGACTTCAAGCATGGATATCATCAAATAAGAATGAGAGAGGGAGATGAATGGAAAACATAATTCAAGACAAATGATTGTTTGAATGGCTGGTCATGCCATTTGGGTTGAAAAATGTACCAAGAACATTATTGAGATTGATGAATGAAGTGTTGAAAGACTTCATTGGGAAATTTTTCATAGTATATCTGGATGACATACTAATCTTTAGTAAGACAAAGGGATAACACTTAAGAAATTTGCCATCAGTGATGGAAAACTTGTAGCAAAAGAATTTGTGGATAAATCTGAAGAAAAATTATTTTATGAAGAAGGAACTCATATATTTGGGTTTCGTGAACTCTTCAAATGAATTGAATATGGATTCGGAAAAGGTAAGAGAAATCAAAGAATGGCCATCACCAAGAATCATATTTGAGGTAAGAAGTTTTCGTGGGTTAGCAAGATTTTATAGAAAGTTTATCAGAAATTTCAGTGGTATATGTGCACCCATGTTGGACACTCTGAAGAAGAAACACAAGTCTTTTAAATGGATAGAGGAAGCTGAAAACAGTTTCAAAGTGTTGAAAGAGAAAATCACAGAACAACCAATTCTGGTCATACCAGATTTTGGAAAAACATTTCAAGTGAGATGTGATGCAAGTGGATTAGCTATTGGAGCAGTCCAGAGTCAGGACAATAGGCCAGTTGCTTATTTCAGTGAGAAACTGAATGACACCAAGAAGAATTATTCCACATATGACAAAGAATTTTGTGCAGTTATTCAAGCTTTGAAGAAGTGGAGACACTATCTAATTCCTAAAGAATTTGTCTTGTACAGTGATAATCAAGCTTTGCAATTTATTACTAGGTAAGAAAAGTTGAATCAAAAACATGCAAAATGGGTATAATTTACGCAATATTTTACTTTTTTTACCAAGCACATTGTTGGAATTGCTAACAAAGTCGCAGATGCTTTGAACATGAGGATTTTGATTGTACATGAATTCCAAGTGGAGACCTTAGGGTTTGAACACCTCAAGGAGATGTACCGACAAGATGCAGATTTTAAGGAAGCTTACGAGGTATGCAAGAATCCTTTATTGGGAGACATAAGCCTGTGGACTGAATATTTGATCCGGGATGGATTATTGTTCAACATAATCCAATTATGCATACCGAAATGCTCAATGAGAAATAATTTGTTGAAGGAGAAACACAACGAAGGTTTATATGGACATTTTGGTCATGATAAGACATTTGCACAACTAAGTAATTTGTATTATTGTCCGAGCATGAGAGCAGAGGTGGAAAAGTTTGTGAACAAATGTAGGATTTGTCAGTATGGAAAGGGAAGACAACATAACACTGGTTTGTATCATCTATTACCAATTCCAGAGAGGTCGTGGGGTGAAATCAGTATGGATTTTGTTTTGGGATTTCCTAGAACTCAAAAAGGGAGAGATTCCATATTTGTTCTGGTGGGAAGATTTTCAAAAATGGCACATTTCATACCATGCTAGAATAAAAATGATGCTACACACATAGAAAATCTTTTTTTCAGAGAAGTAGTGAGACTACATGGATTGTTGAGGAGCATAGTCTCAGACAGGGACACTAAATTTGTAGGAAACTTTTGGAGGACTATATGGAAAAGACTGGGGATGAACTTATCCTTTAGTTCATCATTGTCACATACCCACTACGCAAATCAAAAATTTTCGTTGATTTATCAACAATCAGAATCCCCGAAGTCCTACGGGGCTTAGCGCAGGCTAGCTCTTTCCTTTTTCCACATCCATATGATTGTAGTTCACGACTATGGGTCGAATCAGCACGACGTCTTTTCTCACTTTGTGACTCAGTGCTACCGGAACTTCGATTCGCTCGACTCTAAAAACCCCGAAGCTTGAAATAGTGAAACGTCGAACCCCAATGGGGCTAGCGAGGGGAAATTTTCTCTCTTGGGGTCTTGTCTACGTGACCCTATACGGTGTCCACGCACTTAAGCCAGCCAAGATCTTATCGAATTTTCGCAATTCAGGGAATCACGATACATGACTTCTACCTTTCCCCATTCACATCCCCAAAACTTTCGAGGTCTCCAAAGTTTCCCTCCAAAGGGAAATCGACGGCCGTAAGCCTCCCCTAATCCAACGACATGGATCCTTTCAGGGTTTCAGTACTCGGGAGTTCAAAATTCAATGACTCCAAAACTCTTCATCATTCAAATCTTTGAATTCTGATATGGAAAGTCGTGTAAGAGATCGACGATGCTTAGGAGCATGGATCCAATGGTCCACGAGATTTCAGGTATCGGGATTTCATGACTCGCGAAGGCAAGGTTTCTTGCCTTTTGGTTTCCCGGATGCCGAAACGCCAAAACGTCGACCGACAGCCACGTGTCCCTTCGATCGACAACGACGACCCTCAACCAAGATCGACGGTCGTGGTCTTTTTGGGATGATCAACGGTCATGATCAAATCCTGGATTTTCTCAATATTAATCACACCTCACGCCATTTCGAGGCTTCGGTGATCGGAATTTCGTGACTTATGAAGACAAGGGTTATTTTCCCTTTTGTTTTCCAGGTGTCAAAATGTCGAAGCGCTTACCAGCGGCCACGTGTGCTCTATAGATGGACGATCCAGGCACTTCCATGGACCATGGGGTGTATGGTCCCGATTCCTTCATCTCTTGCAAGGGAAAAAGAAGGGGTCGTGGAATTAATGCCTGCGTCTCTTTCTTAAATCAAATGGTCATTACAAAGCCTGGGATCCTCTGAAGGGATCTTGTTCGTGCATTGCTTGCAAAGGCGGAGAGGGATCTTTCACCCTTGTTTCTTTCATCAATCTAACGGTCGTGAATGACCATGGATCTTCCGATGAGATCTCATCTGTCGATAGATACTTATCTGATCCAGGTGGATATCGGTGGCCACCCACCTTTTCCAAATGGCTCAAAACAGTTTTCTGGCCATTTTGGCAATTTACTATTTTTAGCAGGTTTTAACTTCCGGGGCCATTTTGAGGGCCTAAATGAAGGTTTTTCGAGATCAAAGTTCTCAATGATATCCAAAGGCATGATTGAGCCCCCAAAATTAATCTCCTCGATGATACCTTTCCAACGAGCTATCACACGCATAAAACGGAGATCGTATGCAAAAGTTACGACCCCGGGAAGTTGATGCACCAACTTACCCAAACGGGGCCCACATGACTTTTGGCGCTTCATCTCCTAGGGTTAGGTTTTTGGATGTCTAGGAATTTTGGCATTCTCGATTATTGTAAAAAGGCCTCCAGAGCCTCATTGTAACCATCTTCTTTCGAATGCGAGTAGCCGTCACATCTCTTCTCAGAGATAAGCTGCCACCATTCTAGCGAGTCTTTCACTCTGTATTAGTACAGTCTCTCTACATTTCTATGATTAATAGAAATCGTGTATTACTGTATATCTATGTTTATGGTTTCATCTATGATACATTTCTATTATATTATTGAATATATGCAATATCTCTGTGCATTTATTTATTATATCTCCGCTCTCATTTCGTGCCGAAAATAATCTGGATCATTATCCCTACGCTGCTACTTCGGGATTTTAAGAGGGTCATTCCTCCTCGTACAAGGTTGTTAAGACTTGCACATTCAAGTCCTTTTTCCAGGTTCTTGGTAAGCCTTTCCAAGGAGGGAATATCTGTGAAGAGATCTATTCCGGGGCATTCCTAGAGACAGATAAGGGGAAACAAATTCCCGAGAATGGACTGGAAGTCTGACTTGGTTCAACTTATGCATAATTAAATTCATTTATCAACATAAGCCATGCGTGGTTTTTCTGTTATAAGCATATATCTACTATTTCTTATCAAAACATTGCACAGACATTCTTATATTGTAATCGTTCACAATTTCATAGTTTATGAGCATATATGTCAGCACATGAATTTCAAGATGCAATATGTAAAACACTTATCAGAAATAACACCAGAAGTGAGTGCAACTGCTGAGAGGGGTGCTCGTTTCCACCCAACCATAGGCTTAGCGAATCCCAGTGGATTTACCACTATCCACCCCGAGCTGAGACCACGATGTTGTGAGACTACATCTCCATTTTCCAGTGACCAGGAGCGAAGGTTGTAATCCTTCCTCTCTGCTATCACTCACTCTGCGTAATGCCAGAGTTCTCCCCTCACGTCTGCCCCCCCAATCGCTTCCACCCCACGCCTTATCCTCTTGCGAGGTTGCATGCGGAACGATTTCCCTCACGCTGGTCAGTCATGATGGATCTATGGATAGGTGGTTCACCTCCCCATACCTCATTAATACATCTACCTACCATCCTACGAGACATTTAATTCGGGGCCAGCGAGCCACTTTTGGTTCTCTGGGCCAGTGGAGTCCAAATACGGTATTAATTCTCGGTGGAAGTTAACGCCACCTTTCCAGGTGCCTTCCACTGCCATCGCGATCTCTTTTTCTGCACATCCCCTCTTAGCAGTAATGCAATAAAATTCATAATGTTATTCACATTTATTGACCTTTTCCTCAAGGTCCATTTACATCACATATTCACATTTATGAGTTTTCCATAGTTCTTGGCCAGTCCAGTTACTTTTACAAACTGGGGAAAACAGGGTGTTACAATTCCCTCCCCCTTAAAAGGAACATCTTCCTCGATGTTCTTATCTACTAACATGAATTTCATGTACAAAAGTAAACAAACTCGGATATGCCTGTCTCATGGCATCCTCCGTTTCCCATGTAGCCTCATCTGGGCCAAAATGTTTCCACTGCACCTTGACATGTGCAATGGTTCAGTTCTGGAGTGGGGTTTCCTTTCTGTCCAGTATGTATTGGGGTTCTGGTAGAAATTCTCCCTCCGATTCCACCTAGATCACAGACCAGACAATTATATGATTAGCATCATGTACATATTTATTCAATAATGAAACATGAAAAACATTATGTACTTTTACGGTGGGAGGAAGTGCTAACCGATAGGCTACAGGTCCCACTCTTTCTAGAACCTCAAAGGGTCCACAATACTGGGGTGCCAACTTGGCACAAGATCCCATTTTTAGGGAACTCCTTCTGGGCTTAATTCTGAGATATACATGGTCTCCCATTTTGAACTCTCTTGGAGTTCTCTTTTGGTCAACATAACTTTTCTGTCGGTTCTGGGCGATCTTCAGATTTTGTTTTATCTGAGCTACTTGTTGTTCCATTTCTTTCAACATGTCGGGTCCAAAATAAATCCTATTTACAGGATTACTCCAGCTGATTGGAGTATTACACGGCCTACCATAGAGGACCTCGAAGGGACTCATCTTTAAGGATGCTTGGTAGCCGTTGTTGTAGGCGAATTCTACCAATGGTAGGTAGTCTTCCCATTTCTTGGGTTGATGCATTACATGCATCCTTAACATATCCTCTAATATTTGATTCACTCTTTCTGTCTATCCGTCGGTTTGAGGGTGATAGGCGGTGCTAAAAAACAATTTGGTCTCTAAACCAGCCATCAGTGATTTCCAGAAATTGGAAGTAAATTTTGTGTCTCTGTCAGACACTATCTCTTTCGGCATACCGTGTAGTATGAATACCTCTTTCATGAATACCTGGGCGATATCTATCGCCTTGCAAGCCGATTTGATGGGGATGAAATGAGCAGACTTGCTCAATTTATCCACCACTACCATAATGGCGTCATTTTTTTTGGTTGAAGTTGGCAATCCAGTGATAAAATCCATGGAGATGGTTTCCCATTTCCATTTTGGGATGGGTAAAGGGTGTAATAGTCTTGTTGGGTGTCGATGTTCTGCTTTAACCTGTTGGCACTCTATGCACTGGGCCAAATATTTGGCTATGTCTTTCTTCAGTCCAGGCCAATAAAATTGTTTCTGGGCGACAGTGATCATTTTCTGGTATCCTGGGTGACTAGTGTAGGGTCTTTTATGTAGTTCATCCATGAGGAACCTCTTCAAGTCGTCATGATTTGGAATGTATATTCTATCTCTATAAGTGATAAGACCTCCTTCAGTCATCTGGTAGCCTTCATATTTTTCTCCAGCGGGTTCTTGTTGTAGGTATAGGGTCACAGTCTGAATGAAGGAATCTGTTTCTTGTGCATTTCTGACTCTGTTCTTGACATCTGTCTCGCAGGTACTCACCACTGCCAAGTGAATTGTTTTCATGCTTCTGCTAAGGGCATCGGCCACCCTAT
This sequence comes from Picea engelmannii, assembly GCA_009831015.1. Classification (NCBI taxonomy): domain Eukaryota; kingdom Viridiplantae; phylum Streptophyta; class Pinopsida; order Pinales; family Pinaceae; genus Picea; species Picea engelmannii. The sequence goes on from ML778532.1 coordinate 885,763, forward strand.
TTTCCTTCCCTTTGATGTGTTTGATTTCAAAATCAAATTCGCTAAGGAGGGCCATCCATCTATCTTGTCTAGTATTGACCTTTGCTTGGTCGAACAAATATCATAATCCACAGTGATCTGTCATAAGTACAAACTTTCTTCCCAAGAGGTAATGCCTCCACATTTTTAAGGCATGCACTATGGCAGCTAGTTCTAGATCATGAGTCACATATTTGACCTCATGTTCATTCAATTTTTGGGATTCATAGTAGGTCACCTTTACTTCCTGCATAAGGACTCCTCCGAGCCCTTCCTTACAGGCATCTGTGCACACAAGGAAGTCAGCTTCTGGGTCAGTGATTTTCAAAAGGGGTGCATGTGTTAATAGATGTTTCAAGGTTTGAAATCTTTCTTCACATTGTTGTGTCCATAGGAATTTTGTCCCCTTCTTCTGGAGGGCAATGATTGGACAACCAATCTTGCAGAATCCTTTTATAAATCTCCTATATTATCCTGCCAATCCCATAAAGGATCTGATGTTTGAGACATCCTTTGGGGCAGGCCATTCCATGATAGACCAGATCTTGTCAGGATCTACTGCTACCCTTTCCTCGGACAAAACCTGTCCCAAGTAATGTATTTGCTTTTAAAAGAAGTCACATTTGCTGAATTTAGCATAGAGATAATGTTCTCTTAGCACTTGTAGCACAAGTCTAAGATGTTCTTCATGTTCTTCTCTATTCTTAGAGTAGATTAATATGTCATCAATAAAAACTAGTACAAATTTATCTAAAAATTTACTAAGTACATTGTTCATTCAGCACATGAAAGTGGCAGGGGCATTGATTAACCCAAATGGCACTACCACAAACTCATAGTGACCATACCATGTCCGGGAAGTGGTTTTATGTATGTCTTCACCCTTGATTCGGACTTGATGGTATCCTGACCTCAAGTCAATCTTTGAGAAAATAGACGCACCCCCCAATTGATCGAATAGATCATAGATCTTGGGCAAGGGGTACTTGTTCTTTATGGTTACTTTATTGAGTTGTCTATAATCTATACATAGTCTGAGGGTGCCATCCTTATTTTTCACAAACAGGACTGGTGCTCCTTGATGCAGGAGCATCTCTCCACGTCAGTCAGTCAGTCAGCCAGCCAGCCGTGTCAAGCGCATGCATTCAAGATGAAGAGAGGCGCAACCCTCATCTTTTATTTTGTAATTGAATGTAATTAAATGTTTAAGATGGTGAGCTGTGAAGCCGTGCCTTTGCACAGGCTGTAGATAAGATCGGCCTTTAATGTTTGTATGGATGATATCTAGATCCGATAGCGGACTAGACAGCCCATTCAATGTAATTGAATAGGGTAGGTAGATTGGAGGGAAGAGCTCGAAGAGCCCCCTCAGGTAAAAGAGATTTCATATCTCATTTTGGGAAGTAGTTGTAGTTGAAGTTGAGGAGAAGAGAATCTGCGAGTAGAGAGCAGAAGAGAGGGAGTCAAGACCTTGTTACGGTCCGTGCTCAGGAACACCTTGTAAATACAGGCATTTTCCATATTTAATACAAAGGGCAGTTTTTCCTACATTACTGTGTGTTAAATGAATGTCTGTGAGTGTTCTTTATGTGTTGCAGATGTATGTTGTAGGTTTTCATTTGCAGGAGTTGGTTTGATTTCAGGTGAAGGTCTTTGAGGCTTCACACCAGGAGGGTGTGACAGAACACTACAGGTTCTGATAGCCGTGCACAGAGGTTTCAATTATGAATTCTGCGGGTTCAGACAAAGACGTGATGTGGCACAAGAACTGGAGTCAAAAAATCAGGGAAAACCTCAAGGTTGCTGAACACCTTGGAGGCAAGGCTGTGTGGAAGAAGAAACAGTTGCAGATAGAATCTCTGAGGATTTCTGTAGAGCTCTGCCAAGTGGGCATTGAGCATATGCACGGAGGTGCATTGAGAAGAACTCTGTTGTGAGTTCAAAAGAAGAATCATAATCATTGAGGATTATGTGAAGCTCTGCCAGGTGGGCATTGAGCAGGTGCAAGGAGTGCACAGAGGAGGAAATCTACTGTGAATTCAGAAAGAACCAGAATCACTAGAGGATTCTGAGAGCTCTGCCAGGTGGGCATTGAGTGGGTGCATAGGTGCATAGAAGGAGGATAGAACTGCTGGAAGTTCTGGGAAAAGATACTCTGCCAGGAGGGCATAGAGAAAGTGTGCAGACAGGCAAAAAGGAGAAGAGAACTCTTTCAGTTATGTATTGTGAAGGAAGAGTCCACTAGGGGATCTTCACAGGGCTACTGAACACTTTGCAGACTCAGCAAGAGGTTACTTGAGTAGAAGGATAGCCAGGAGGGCATTACATTCTCCATCTGAGGGAGAAGGAAGAAAGACAAAATCCCTTAGGGGTCTAAGTGTTGAGAAGCTCAGGAGAGATAGCACTGTGTGTGCATGAAGACTCTGCAGAAGTGCAGATGTCAGAATCCCTTGAGGATTTGAAGGGATCAAAGCTCAGGAGGAACAATGTTTCCACGCGCGCAGCGAAGCTCAGAGTCCGGAGTTCGCAGAGGAAAAAGAGGACAAAGGTTGAGGCCTTTGGGAGACTTGGAATTATTCCAAGCATCGAAAGAAAGTGCGGAAGCTCGAGAGAGAACAACAACCATCGGATCGACAGAGAAAAGAGATCTGGACCATTGGTTTTTACGTCCAGGAAGGAGCAGGAGAAGTGCACAGAAGGGGGAGATCGTGAGCCATTGGATCTCATCCTGAAATCCCGTCAGCCGTCGGATCGGACAGGAGGTGCACGGGGTTTAACCCTTCTCACACCAGTGTGAAAGTCCCAAAGGGAATTTGGGCATCGGGATATCGACACACGGAATATCGGAGGTCCTGAGGTCGAGAAAGCCGAGACATTTCAAGTCCCGAAATAGCGAAAGAATTGCAGTCATCCATCTGAGGGAGAACGTGTGTCGCGTGATCATCCATTTCGGATATCCAGGCATTGGTTCATAGAGGTGAGTCTTGAAGGCATTGGGATATCGGCGTTCGCGATATCAGGAGTCACGATGACAGGAGATCGGGAATATCCATGGTAAAAGTCTCGGGAAAGATCTAGGTCGTCCAGTAGTTGTGGACACGTGGAGGAGATCTAGGTTATCGGGGGAAGTCCCAATAGAGGGTCAAATTGGTGCATCGGAGATCGGCATTTCGTGAGTCCTGAGGACGAGGCGTCCGGGACATTTGGAACCACAAAATTGTGAGAGGCGATCAGAGCCATCCATCTGGAGAGGACATGTGGCAGTGATCGAGGCCTTCAGAAAAAGTCTCGATAGGAGAGACACATCATGAAATCAGGAATCGGGATATCGGGAATCCCGTGGACAAGAATTCCTTGCAATTCATAATCGCGAAGTCCAAAGTCACGACAAGGAGGAAAGCGCCATTTGTTGGGCCAGCTATTAGCATAAAGGAGAATCGGGATTCAAGAGATCGACAGTCCTGAGAGAAAAAGCACTTCGGCATTGAAAGGTCCAAAACCCCGATACGAGATATAAGACTGCGGTCATGGGGGGATAGTGGTCATATGGGCCAGGAGCTTAGCTAGGAAGGCTAATGAGTAAAGCGTCGTATCGACGAATCGGTGATCGGGAGATCATGGGGATAGAGGTTCGTGACATCAAGGATCGTGAAACCCTGAATCCCGAAAGAGGATATAAGGCTGCGATCTTAAGAGAGCCGGTCATATGGATTAGGGCATAGCCAAAAGGTGCTAAGGCCGAAAGAGCGTATTGGAAAATCGGAGATTGGGAGTTCGTGAAGACAGGGAACTCTCGACATTGGGGATCATGAAACTCTGAAACCTGAAATTAGATCAGGAAAAGGTCACAGGTGCGTGCAGAGGCCGTGACAGGGAAAAGAGAAGAACCTGTGGAATGGGTTTTCATTAGAGATTCCAGCAGGGAATCAAATGAGCCACTTCAGCTCATGAATGAATGAGAACGATCCTGTGAGAAGGAGAGAATGATGATGAGGTGGTCTCGCGACTCACTACTGCATCAAGTGGTATCAGAGCTTGATCCTTGTATGTATATTTCAGGCAAGAGGAGGCAGAAGGAGATAAAAGAGTACTTTGATACAATGTCATCAAGTGGTATCAGAGATTGATCCTTATCTGTATATTTCAGGCAGGAGGAGGCAGAAGGAGATAAAAGAGTACTCTGATACAATGTATCAAGTGGTATTAGAGTAGGGACTTCACTTGTATATTTCAGGTGAAGCGAGAAGGCAAAGGAAGACAGAGGGATGGAGACTCTGTGGCAATTGTTTGCAGCTAGGCAACAATCAAGAAGACAGTCAACCAGACTGTAGGATGAATCTGGAAACACTCTTAGTGCGGAGTGACAGCAACAAGTTTGCTAGGAAAGAAGACAAAGACAACACCATGGTTACTGAAGACCATAGGCATGCTGGAAGGAAGAGCAAGGTAGAAAATCTTGCAGAAATGGATAAAGAGCTCTATGAAATAAGGGCAGACATAGAAAAGCTTGAACTGTAGATGCAACAGAAAGCCAAGCCGAGATGGGTATACGAATGGCCCATGAAGGAGCTGAAGGTAAAATGGCCATTCAAGGAGTTGATGGCTAGAAGTCAGCGCAGGCTGTTAAGAGGATGGTTGAGGCATGCTGAAAACCTCAATGGACCTGAGGAAATGGTTCAGATATGTGAACCTAAAACTAGGAGAAATCTCAGTGAATTGGGATCAGCTAAGGATCTCAAGAACTGCCAGGAGGGAAGAGAAGAAATTCCCAATTTCCAGGTGGGAAATGAGTTGATATCACTATGGGATCTCAGAGACTTTCATGAGGACAGATAGGGAATTTCACATTGCCAACTGGGCAATGAAATGAGGTCACTGCGGGATCTCGAAGACTGCCAGGAGGGTAGCGGAAGCATCTTAGATTGCCAAGTGGGCAGAGATGAGTATACGAGACTGTCTGAAAGTCTCATGGACTTGGAGGTGAGTTCAATTCAACAAGGAGTGTTGATGAAGATGGGATCAGTTGATCTCATAATCTGCCAGGAGAGTAGCAGAAGCATCCCATATTTCCAGGTGGGCAGGGATGAGCAGGTGAGTTTTGATCAGCCCGAGGAGATGATAGAGAAGATGAGACTATCGGAGGGTCTCATAAATTCAGAGATGGATTTAGATCAGTAGGTGCAGTTGACAGAAGAAGAGGATCTGAGGAGCCTTATAATGATTGGGGGAATTGGAGTATTCCTACCATTTTCCTAGGAGGAGGTAGAAATCTGTGTTGCAGATGCAGCAACAACAGAAGAATAGTCAGCTGAGACTGTCAAGGAGGAATTGGGGCAGGTGTTTGAGACTGCCCAAGTAGAAGCAGACGAAAAGGATGATGAGCATTCTAAGGAATGGCTCAGTATTTTCAGCCAGGGGACTGAAAGGACTGCAACATGGGAGTTTGCAGCAGAAGAAGAATAAGAGGTAGACAACATTTTCTTTGTTGATCTGTGGGAACAATTCGAAGCCCTGGAAGAGAGGGTAATGGTGCAAGGCATGCACATCCAACAGGTAAAGTTGGAAACTAATGAAGAGGGCATGGGAGATCATGATGATCTAACCAATTGCAGAAAATTTTTGCAGTTGAGGAGACTGCAAAAACAGGACCAGCCACTGGAGCAGTTGGATGCAACCCATCAAGGAGATCAGAAGGCTGATTTTGAGGTCAGCAGAAACTGCCAGCGAGAAGCAGTTGAGAAGAAGAGAAGCAGCAGAAGAAACAACAGCAAAATGGAGTAGATGAACAGCTCCAGAGGATGATTTGGGATCCAGGAGGATTTCAACATCAGAGATGGGAAGCTCATGAGCAGGAGCTCATGAATTTTTCAACTGAGGAGTATGATGCAGGAGCATCTCTCCACATCAGCCATCCAGCAATCCAGCCGTGTCAAGCGCATGCATTCAAGGTGAAGAGAGGCGCAACCCTCATCTTTTATTTTGTAATTGAATGTAATTAAATGCTTAAGCTGGTGAGTTGTGAATCCATGCCTTTGCGAAGGCTGTAGATAAGATCGGCATTTAATGTTTGTATGGCTGAGATCTAGATTCGATAGTAGACTAGACATCCCATTCAATGTAATTGAATAGGGTAGATATATTGGAGGGAAGAGCTCGAAGATCCCCCTCAGGTAAAAGAGATTTCATATCTCATTTTGGTAAGTAGTTGTAGTTGAAGTTGAGGAGAAGAGAATCTGCGAGTAGAGAGCAGAAGAGAGGGAGCCAAGACCTTGTTACAGGCCGTGCTCAGGAACACCTTGTAAATATAGGCATTTGCCATATTTAATACAAAGGGAAGTTTTTCCTTCATTACTGTGTGTTAAATGAATGTCTGTGAGTGTTCTTTATGTGATGCAGATGTATGTTGTAGGTTTTCATTTGCAGGAGTTGGTTTGATTTCAAGTGAAGGTCTTTGAGGCTTCACACCAGGAGGGTGTGACAGAACACTGCGGGTTCTGATAGCTATGCATAGAGGTTGCACTTCTGAATTCTACGGGTTCAGACAAAGACGTGCTGTGGCATAAGAACTGGAGTCAATAACTCAGGGAAGACCTCAAGGTTGATGAACACCTTGGAGGCAAGGATGTGTGGAAGAAGACACAGTTGCAGAAAGAAGCTCTGAGGAGTTCTGTAGAGCTCTGCCAAGTGGGCATTGAGCATATGCACGGAGGTGCATTGAGAAAAACTTTGTTGTGAGTTCAAAAGAAGAATCAGAATCATTGAGGATTCTGTGAAGCTCTGCCAGGTGGGCATTGAGCAGGTGCAAGGAGTACACAGAGGAGGAACTCTATTGTGAGTTTAGAAAGAACCAGAATCACTAGAGGATTCTGAGAGATCTGTCAGGTGGGCATTGAGCGGGTGCATAGGTGCACAGAAGGAGGACAGAACTGCTGGAAGTTCTAGGAAAAGTTACTCTTCCAGGAGGGCATAGAGATAGTGTGCAGACAAGCACAAAGGAGAAGAGAACTCTTTGAGTTTTGTATTGTGAAAGAAGAGTCCACTGGGGGATCTTCACGGGGCTACTGAACACCCTACAGACTCAGCAAGAGGTTACTTGAGTAGAAGGATAGTCAGGAGGGCATTACATTCTCCATCTGAGGGAGAAGGAAGAAATACAAAATCCCTTAGGGGTCTGAGTGTTGAGAAGCTCGGGAGAGACAACACTGTGTGTGCGCAAAGACTCTGCAGAAGCGTAGACGTCAGAATCCCTTTAGGATTCGAAGGGAATAAAGCTCAAGAGGAACAACGTTTCCATGCATGCAGCGAATCTCAGAGTCCGGAGTTCGCAGAGGAAAAAGAGGACAAAGGTTGAGGCCTTTGGGAGACTTGGAATTCTTCCAAGCATCGGAAGAAAGTGCGCAAGCTCAGGAGAACACAACAGTCGTCGGATCGGCAGAGAAAAGAGATCTGGACTGTTGGTTTCTACGTCCAGGAAGGAGTAGGAGAAGTGCACAGAAGGGGGAGATCGTGAGTCATTGGATCTCATCCAGAAATCTCGTCAGCCGTCGGATCAGACAGGAGGTGCATGGGGTTTAAATCTTCTCACGCTAGTGTGAAAGTCTCGAAGGGCATTTGGGCATCGGGATATCGACACTCGGAATATCAGAGGTCCTGAGGTCAAGAAAGCCGAGACATTTCAAGTCTCAAAATAGTGAAATAATTGCAGTCATCCATCTGAGGGAGGGCGCCTGTCGCGTGATCATCCATTTCGGAGATACGGGCACTGGTTCGTAGAGGTGAGTCTCGAAGGCGTCGGGATATCGGTGTTCGCAATATCGGGAGTCACGATGACAGGAGATTGGGAATCTCTATGGTAAAAGTCCCAAGAAATATCTGGGTCGTCCAACAGTTGGGGACACATGGAGGAGATCCAGGTTATCAGGGGAAGTCTCGATAGAGGGTCAAATCGATGCATCAGAGATCGGAATTTCACGAGTCCTGAGGACGGGGCGTCCGGGACATTTGGAACCGCGAAATCGCGAGAGGCGATCAGAGCCTTCCATTTGGAGAGGACGCGTGGCAGTGATCGAGGCCTTCGTAAAAAGTCCCGATAGGAGAGCCACATCGTGAAATCGAGAATCGAGATATCGAGAATCCCGTTGACAAGAAGCCCTTGCAATTCGGAATCGTGAAGTCCGAAGTCGTGACAAGGAGGAAAGCACCATTTGTGGGCCCAGCTGTCAGCATAAAGGAGAATTGGGATTCGAGAGATCGACAGTCCTGAGAGAAAAATAATTTCGGCATTGAAAGGTCCGAAACCCCGATACAAGAGATAAGACTGCAGTCACAGGGGGATAGTGGTCATATGGGCCAGGAGCTTAGCCAGGAAGGCTAATGAGTAAAGTGTCATATTGGTGAATCGGTTATCAGGAGATCTTGGGGACAGAGGTTTGTGACATCAAGGATCGTGAAACCCCGAATCCCAAAAGAGGATATAAGGTTGCGGTCTTAAGAGAGCCGGTCATATGGATCAAGGCATAGCCAGGAGGGGCTAAGGCCGAAAGAGTGTATCGGCAAATCAGAGATCGGGAGTCCATGAGGATAGAGAACTCTCGACATTGGGGATCACAAAACTCCAAAACCCGAAATTAGATCGGGAAAAGGTCACAGGCGTGTGCAAAGGCCGTGACAGGGAAAAGAGAAGGACCTCTGGAACGGGTTTTCATCAGATATTCTAGCAGGGAATCGAATGAACCGCTTCATCTCATGAATGAATGAGAACAATCCTGTGAGAAGGAGAGTGCGACGACGAGGTGGTCTCGCGACTCACTACTGCATCACTCCCCATGGGGACACGCTGGGTTGAATATAACCCTTATCCATCATTTCTTTCAATTGCAATTTGAGTTCCACTAACTCAGGTGTGCTCATTTGGTAGGGTGTCCTAGACACCGGCACCGCTCCTGGTGCTAGCTCTATCGAGAAGTCAATGTCTCTTCTCAGAGGTAGACCCGATACCTCTTTCGGAAACACATCTCTATATTCTCTCAGGATAGGGTGATCCTCAGGGCTTGGTTTAGCACCTTCGATTTTTTTCAACAACTGTATTGCATACAAAGGACATCCTTTTCGGCAATACTTTCTCATTTGCAGGGTTGATATTTGTCTCACCGAGACCGGTTTTCGGATCCCTTGAAGGGTTATCCTTTTTCCTTCTTTGCTCACACATTCTAAGGTTTTATGGTAACAGTCCAGTTTGGATTTATGGGCGGCCATCCAGTCCATACCAATCAACAGGTCGTATGATCCCACGGGTAATACGTTAAGGGTTGCTTGGGTGGGGAATTCACCCAACATTAACTGGTAGGTTGGTATGACCTCTACCACCTTTATTTTGGTGCCAGTGGCTAACTATACCAACCATGGATTAGTTTGTTTTTTTGGTTCTAGCTTACACTTATCAACAACTTTAGGGGCTATGTAACTCAAATTTGAACTAGGGTCAATCAAAACAGACACCAGATGGTCGAAAATCATACCTTCTATTTCCACCATTGAAGCTTGGTGGTCAGCTTGGTTATTATCTAAGGCTGCATAAATCTGCGGCACACTCCTTTCCACATCATTGACTGTGGTAGCTTCCTGAATGTTATAATTTTTTCAACTGTTCTATTGTCGGTGTGGATAGTCTCTCAGGAGATGCTCTTCTCTACAACCCCATCATTTCAGAGGTTCTCTCTTTGGGTTATTACTCTTTACTGGTATAGGTCCAGAAGTTTTATTTCCATCTGATGATGGAATGTTCTATTGGAGTACACTCCGGGATGGATAGTTCATTCTGGGGTTCTTCTTGTAGTTTTTAAATCTTGAGGATTTGATCCCCTTTTTCTGAAATCTCGAACCACTCTTATGTTTCCAGTCTCCATGAGACTCTGCCCGATGTCCATATTGTTCATGACAATATGTTTCCTTTCGTATAGTGTCTTCTAAGGTCTTTGGCTCGTCAAATTCGATTCGGTTCTAGTATTCCTTGGGTAGCCCACTGATGAAGCGTTGCACCTTCGCCTTCTCTGCTTTTATGTAGGGTACATATCTCAACAAGTCAAGGAATTTGTTGACATATTCCTCTATAGTGAGTTGCCCCAGTTTGAGTTCATAAAACTCTTTAGCCTTCTCATCGAAATATCTTTCCGACAAATACTTCTTCTGGAAGTACTTCTCAATCTGTTTCCAAGACAGGTCCTCCTCGCGGACCCCTTTCATGTTCTTAAGATCTTCCCACCAGATGGAAGATTTTTCGTTCAGATTGAAAGTGGCCACTTAGGCCTTCAAATTTTCTAAAAAATCATGGACTCTGAAATATTTATTCAGTCCAAGTAGCTAGGCCTCAGTGTCCTCTCCCTTTTTTATCTCACCGTCGAAGGAGGGAGGTTTGGCCTTTATGAATTCCTCAAATTTATGACTCTTGGAAGTCTTTTCCTTCTTTTGTTTTCTTCGAAAATAGGAACTGGTCCTAGTGCTAGAAGAGCCTTCTGAATCGCCATCTTCCTTCTCAGTGGAATCGTCTGGCACTGGTCCTTTACCTCTGGGGTGGACCTTTCTTGAGGTGCTTCTCTCAGTATGGCTACTGATACGACCATGTTTCTACACTTCGGGTTCATGCTACATTTTTCGCTGTAGGTCGGATAAGCTCTACAGTAACACTGCATTAATTTCAGTTTGCTTTTCTTGTTCTTTCATCATCCTTTCATTGTCAGCCTTCCAGCTTTGCAATTCAACCATGAGACTCCTCATAGTCTCAGCTAGATCTAGAGGGGTTCCTATTGCTCTTCTTTCATCCGACTCTTCGTCTCTGTTGTGGGAGCCTTCTCGCACCTCTTGGTGAGTCACCATTCTCTGTGTCTGTAAATTCCCGCGGTTGATCATCCGCTTAAGTGAAAAGACAAATGTTGATTGTTAGTCAAGAGTTAGATATATTTTTTATAATCTGCGCATAATTTATAACTCTTTCACCTGCATACACAGTCTGGTTCTCATTTCCAAGTTTTAATCCTAGACAAGGGAGTTAAGTTAGGGGGTTACTCCTCGTAGGAGTGCTTCGGACGGAGCTTATGAGCAACTCGTGCATGAGCCCAGTTAGGCCGAGTGTTGTAACCATGCTCTGATACCACTTTGTCACATACCCACACATACCCACTATGCAAATCAAACTTTTTCGTTGATTTCTCAACAATCATAATCCCCGAAGTCCTACGGGGCTTAGCACAGTCTAGCTCTTTCATTTTTCCACCTCCATATGATTGTAGTTCATGACTATGGGTTGAATCAACACAACGTCTTTTCGCACTTCGTGACTCAGTGCTATTGGAATGTCGAGTTGCTCGACTCTACAAACCCCGAAGCTTGAAATAGAGAAACGTTGAACCCCGACGGGGATAGCGAGGGGCAAGTTTCTCTCTTGGGGTCTTGTCTACGTGACCCTATACAGTGTCCACACGCTTAAGCCATCCAAGAGCTTATAGGATTTTCGTGATTTGGGGAATCGTGATACACGACTTCTACCTTTCCCCATTCAAATCCCCGAAACTTCCGAGGTCTCCAAAGTTTCCCTCCAAAGGGAGATCGACGAACGTAAGCCTCCCCTGATCCAACGGCATGGATCCTTTTGGGGTTTCGATACTCGGGAGTTCGAAATGCAACGACTCCAAAACTCTTCGTCATTCAAATATATGAATTCTGATATGGAAAGTCATGTAGGAGATCGACGACGCTTAGGAGCATGGATCCAACGGTCCATGGGATTTCAGGTATCGAGATTTCATGACTCGGGAAGGCAAGGTTTCTTGCCACGTGTCCCTTCGATGGAAGACGACAACCCTCAACCAAGATCGACGGTCATGGTATTTTTGGGATGATCAATGGTCACGATCAAATCCTGGCTTTTCTCAATCTTAATCACACCTCACACCATTTCGAGGCTTCGGTGATCGGAATTTCGCGACTCACGAAGACAAGGGTTCTTTGCCCTTTTCTTTTTTGGGTGCTGAAATGCCGAAGCACTTACCAATGGCCACATGTGCTCTATAGATGGACGGTCCAGGCACTTCCATGGACCATGGGGTCTATGGTCCCGATTCCTTCATCTCTTTCAAGGGAAAAAGAAGGGGTCGTGGCATTAATGCCTGCATCTCTTTCTTAAATCAAACGGTCATTACATACCCTGGGATCCTTCGAAGGGATCTTGTTCATGCATTGCTTGCAAAGGAAAAGAGGGATCAAGGAATTATCATCCACGTGTCCTCCCTCAGATGAACGGTCCTCATTGTTTCACGATTTCGTGACTTGCGACTCCCAGTGACGCAAATCCTTTGTCAACTCGAATCCTTGGTATCTGAAATATCGATGGACTCTCGATCTCCGCCATGTGTCCTTCATGGATGGATGGCCTAGATCTATATCGGGACTTTCACCATGGAGTGTCCCGATCCCTTGTCATCAGGACTCCCAGAATCCCGAATTCTAAATCCCCGATACTGACTCCTCTCTCGGGACTTTCGCCCTTGTTCACGAGGGATTAACCCTCATGCTTCTCTTAATAGATCCAATGGTTGTCAGGTTTTTCTAGCTAAGATCTAATGGCTCAGATCTATCCCACGTCGTGCACTCTCCCACTACTTCCTGGACGTGGAAAAATCAATAGTCCAGATGTTCTCATGGACCTTGGGGATCTACGATCTCGATTTCCTCGCTATTCATGAAGGTAGAGGAAAAGGGGCAAGGTATGTAATGCCCTTGTTTCTTTCGTCAATCTAACGGTCATGAATGACCATGGATCTTCCGACGGGATCTCATCTGTCGATAGATACTTATCCCTATGCTGCTACTTCAAGATTTTAAGAGGGTCATTCCTCCTTGTAAAGGGTTGTTAAGACTTGCACATTCAAGTCCTTTTTCCAGGTTCTTGGTAAACCTTTCCAAGGAGGGAATCTTTGTGAAGAGATCTATTCCGGGGCATTCCTGGAGACAGATAAGGGGAAACAAATTCCTAAGAATGGACTGGAAGTCTGACTTGGTTCAACTTATGCATAATTAAATTCATTTATCAACATAAGCCATGCGTGGTTTTTGTGTTATAAGCATATATCTACCATTTCTTATCAAAACATTGCACAGACATTCTTATACTGTAATCATTCACAATTTCACATTTTATGAGCATATATGTCAGCATATGAATTTCAAGATGCAATATGTAAAACACTTATCAGAAATAACACCAGAAGTGAGTGCAATTGCTGAGAGGGGTGCTCGTTTCCACCCAACCGTAGGCTTAGCGACTCTCAGCGGATTTACCACTAGGCACCCCCGAGCTGAGACCACGATGCTGTGAGACTGCGTCTCCATTTTCCAGTGACCAGGAGCGAAGGTTGCAATCCTTCCTCTCTGCTATCACTCACTCTGCGTAATGCTAGAGTTCTCCCCTCGCGTCTGCCCCCCCAATCGCTTCCACCCCATGCCTTATCCTCTTGCGAGGTTGCGTGCAACGTGATTTCCCTCACGCTGGTCAGTCATGATGGCTCTACGGATAGGTGGTTCACCTCCCCATCCCTCATTAATCCATCTACCTACTAGCCTGCGAGACATTTAATTCGGGGCCAGCGAGCCACTTTTGGTTCTCCGGGCCAGTGGAGTCCAAATACGATATTAATTCTCGGTTTAAGTTAACGCCACCTTTCCAAGTGCCTTCCACAACCATCGTGGTCTTTTTTTCTGCACATCCCCTCTCAACAGTCCTACAATAAAATTCATAATGTTATTCACATTTATTGACCTTTTCCTCAAGGTCCATTTACATCACATATTCACATTTATGAGTTTCCCATAGTTCTTGGCCAGTCCAGTTATTTTTACAAACTGGGGGAAACAGGGTGTTACAATCATATCACCCTCAGAGAGATGGACATATTGAAGTAGTAAACATGAGTATAGGAAACTTGTTAATAATTTTAGTCACTAAGCAAGGTCGAAAATGGGATCAGATTCTGGCACACACATAATTTTCATTCAATAATTTAGTGAACATGAGCACCGGGAAAAGTCCATTTGAAATTGTGTATGGTATACAACCAAGAGGGATTTCAAAGTTGAGAGATGTGAATCAAGATGAGTTCATAAGTGCTGGAGCAGAGGCTTTTGTAGCAAAGATGCATAAACTCCATGACAGAGTCAAAGAACATCTACATAACAACAACCAAAAATACAAGAGCAGAGTTGATCAAAAGAGGAGAGAAGTTCAATTCGAAGTTGGAGACAAAGTTTTAGCTCATTTGAGAAAAGAAAGGTTTCCAAGGGGAACGTATAACAAGTTAAAGATGAAGAATATAGGACCATGCATGATTCTTAGAAAATTCACAACCAATGCTTATGAAATTGAGTTGCCAGACAATGTTGGGATATAGCCGATATTCAATGTTGCAGACCTGTATCCTTACAGGAGAGATTAGGAAGGAGAATCAGATGATCAGAAAGAAGTTTAGTGGGAAGAACAATTTTTCAGAGCAGAAAAACCTCATATGGAGAAAATCATTGAACAACGAGACGGAAAGAAGACCAGCAAAAAGACATATCCTAAATAATTAGTGAAGTGGAAAGATCATCCAATAGAAGATGCAAGTTGGGTTACAAAACCTGATATTTTGAAGCATGGAAAGACGGTGCAGGAGCTCATGGATAGGATTCCATGAAAAGTTTAACCATAGGAGTATGATGCAGGAGAATCACCTTCAAAGTCAAAATGCAAGCGTGGATGAAAAGGAAAAACATCTCAGCAATGACAGAATTTCAAATCAGAAACTAACTCAGAATTAAATCGGGTTTTTGAGATATTTGGTAAACAACATTTTAAAAATGTAACTTATTTGTAAAGTCGTGAAGGACTGTAAGGGATTGCATATATTGAGTGTTAAATCTTATCTGACAATAACTGTTAGTTATTGTAATAGGATAGAGTAGGTAACTACTAAGAGTTTGATAGGATAGGTTGCAGATATGACGAGAGAGCTCATGGAGCCGGTCCTTAGATAGTTTATTGTTGCATTGCAATAGATCATAATGTATGAGTATTGTAAGAGATTAGAGGGATTAGTAGAACATAGTAGAGTAGAACAAACACTATGTAATTTGTTTTCATGAATGAATAGAATAGATAGAATTATCCCAAATCCTTGGACTGTGTTCATTTGATGTATGGATGAATGAATTTATATTCTGTGTATGTGATTTATTTCAGTTTGTTCATGTATGATTGTTTGAGAGATTGAATGTATGATTTCGTGACGAAACTGGATGAGTTTCAATTGTTTCTCTTCTGATACTCGTATGCAAGGTGTGCATCTTGAATGCAAGGAGTGTGTCGACTGATTCTCAGAGTGACTCAGATAAGTTCAAAGAGAACAAAGGAAACTTAGATGAGTGCAAGGTATGCACAGCATGGTGAAATGACCAAGCATTGAAGAACCCGAACTAGAGTAATGCCAAGTGGGCGAGAATAATTTATTTTCAACAAATCCTTCAATCTGAGTTATCAAAATCCTAAGAATGTAAGGTGTGCATGGGGAATCGAAATCCTTTTAAGGACAAAGCTCAGAAGGGATAGAAATTTCCATAAAGTGTCAGAGAGAGCCGATAGTTGGACTTGTAGGAGGAGAAAAGGTTTGAAACCTTTTAACACATAGAAAATATTCTAAGTCACAGAGAACTCAGAAGCTGAGGAGGAGGAGTGACAGTGGCCATGAGATCACTGTGCAAAAGATCAACAACCCTTTGATCAGAGTGAAGTGCATGAACCTTAGTGCTTTGTGCACAAAGGAGAGAGAAAACTCACAAGAGTTGAGAATTGATATTTATGGAGCCCAAAGAGAATTGAGATCTGAAATAAAGTCTCAGCCGCTTGATTAGCAGGAACAAATCTGAATCATCAGATAGTTTGGAGAAAAATTCAAGTGTCAGATCGCTAGAGTGAATCTAAGCCGTCAGATATCATGAGTTCATAAGGAGGCAAGATTGAAACTTGAGACTCCCAAAACATGAAGGGCTGGAGAGCTAAAGAAAATTTGGACTGTTGGATCCAGGAGGACACATGTCGACAGGTCAAAAGATCCAGAGGAAGGTGAAGGTTGAAGTGTTGAAACACCTGAAGCTCGAAGAGTAGAAGGGCTGAGAGTCGTCGATATATAAGTGGACTCTTGTCAATAGATCATGAGCTATGGGAAAGTTGAAGTGAGATTTTAGTTTGAGATATGAGATTGTTGAAGTGTGAAGACTTGAAGACCCGAAGTAAAATCTGGGTCGTGAGATCTAAGGGAGACCTGGTGTGAATCTGTGAATTCTGGGTAAGGTCCTGAAGTGGTTCATAGCTGTTATATCAAGAGGAGATGTGGTTCACATCTGTGAGCTCTAGGTAAATACCCAAAGAAATCCTCTATCGTTAGATCAGGAGGACATGCGTCAGTGGATCACAGACTCCGGGTAAAAACCATTGGGGAAAAGAAGTTTGAGATTTGAGATATCAGAAGTCTGGAGACCCAAATGAGATATCGAACGTCGATCGAGAAGAGGGTCGTAGAACTGTTGATATGAGTTGAAAGGTCAAACATCTGAAGTGGGAGAAGAATCGTTGATTGAGCAGGATAGGTGTCAGCATATCGTGAGTTATGGAATATTTGAGTATGGAAGAAATTTGGGTTTGAGATTTCAAAACCCTGAAGTCCGGAGTTGCGAAGGAGATTGCAACCATTGATTGGAGGAGGGGCAGATCTAGTTTGCATATTCGAAAGGTGTATGTGTGAATTTTCAATTCAGATGTTGTCATCAAGATTGTGAGATTGACAATCTCGTATCATTGTGGGAACAAGAGTTGCATAGAGTTTAAAATATCGAGGGCGGGCCGCAATCCAAACCATGGTTTTGTCAGGAGGACACGTGGAGGCTTGAGGAGGATTGCAAGACAAAAAGTATTTTGAATTCAAACCTCTTTTACCCACGCTCGTAATCACATGGTCATCGTCGAGGTCACATCAAGAGGGGGCTTATCAGAAAAAAGGAGTTAACACCCGACACTTTGAGTTTTCACAGGAGAGAGAAATGGAGGGTTGTGGGTGCCATTAAAACCTGCAACAAGAAGCCAAAAGGACCTGTGTTTAGTCACAGAAGAAAACCATTAAGGTTTCAAAGATTCACTTGACTCTTGAGTTGGAGATCCAAGACCGGAAGGTCACACAACCTTACGGTAGAGTAGGGGGGCTACACTAGTATCTGTATGATTGCTCACTTGTTCATTGTTTATTTAATCTACAACTATTGGATGATAATGATACTTTTATATAACACTTGCGTATTGTGGTTAAAAAGGATTCAATTACTCTATTATTGATTCACCCCCCCTCTGAGTAATACATTAATTGGTATCAGAGCAGGTTCCTTCAAGAAACAGTTTAACCAATGGAAGGAGATCATGGATTATTCTAAAAATGGAGTACCAATGTTTAATGGTCAGAATGGTTTAAAGTAATATATGTGGAGCATAAGGCCGAAAGTATTTTTTCAGGCACAAAGACATTATATTTGACTATCAGTTGTTATAGGATATGATAGTTCAAAAAGGGAAAAGACTGCAGCCAAGAAGGAATTGAAGAAGAATAAGAAAATAGAAATGGATTTCATCTGGGAAGGATTGCCTAATCCGGTAAGAGAAAAGGTTGGTAAATGTTCATTGGCCAAATAACTTTTGGATAAGTTACATAATGTATATTCTTCACCCATCACAGAATTAGAAAATTCCAAAGAAGATGCAAGTACAAAAAAAGAAGAAATATTATCATCATGTCAGACAGATTCAAAAGAGGAAGAGTATGAAGATGAAGAAGTTGATTACAAAGAACAATTGATCAATGCAATTGAATATCTAAATAAAGAAAGAGAAGAAAACAAGTCATCCAAGAAAGAATTGATGAAGAAAAAGGAAAGTGTTCAAGGTTCTGAAAAAGCTCAGCAGGTCATCAAGAATTTAAGAACTCAGCTAGAAGAATTGAAGAAACTCTATAATATCAAAAGAAATTTTTATAAGCCAACATAACAGCACAAAAGGAAGAAGCAGAAAAGAGAGAAAAGATACTAATGGGTCATCTCAAGGAAAGAAACGATGACTTAAACCAACTTGAGAAATATTTTGGTCAAGAAGAGAGAAGACTCGAAGAAGAAATAATTACATTTAAAATCCAACTTGAAGAAGCAAAGAGAACAGAAGAGGTCATGAAGTCTCAGATAATGAAGAAAGAAGAAGAGGTTAAAAAGCTTGAAGAAGATTTTTTCACACTAAGAGTCAAAGTTGTCAAGCTCGACATCAGTTATAGAGAATGAAGAGAAGCACTCAAGGTTGCTAGAAAATAAGAATGAATAAAATAGAAAGAGTTATTCAAAAGTACTCAAAGGAAGGAATCATGGTCAACTAGAATCTAAGAAAACTATTGAAGATACATCTTCAGGAAGACCATTCATGTTCAAGCCACACAAAATCTTCAATCATGATCCTGATCAGTCAAGGTAGAAATTCAAAAGGACTACACCACAAAGAAGATCATTCACTCCCAGGTATGCAAATTTCTTTTATGGTCATAATTTTTATTGTACTAATTTTAGACATAAGGTTGCAGATTGCAGAGATTATAAAAGAAATGTTCAAGCAAGAAGTGCATATGTTGCCCCATGTAACATTGAATTTTACGAATGTCATAACTATGGACACATAGCTTGTGATTGTAGAAGCATGATCGATACTTCCATGAAAGAGAATACTGATATCAGATATAAGAAAGTATGGATAAGAAAATAGGAAGAACAGGTGAGCAAAGACTAGGTCCCATAGATTGCAAGATTGGGAATAAAACGAGACAAAGACAAATCTACAGAGAAAAAGAAGGATGTCATATATAGAAAGGTTGGAAAATAAATGAAAAAAAATGTAACGACCCCTTCGTTATGTCTATGAATAGTGAAGTTCAACAGGAAAATTTTTAATTTATTTCTAAAAGAAAGAAGAGATTAACAACATCCCATAGTTCATATCAATGCAAAAACACATGACATCATAACTAAGGTGACA